>VXBN01006998.1:1474366-1549906 GCA_013397395.1 Sinosuthora webbiana
AAGCCAGATTCTCATTGACTATTCAAATACATATACATTCCTGTACAATAATTAGACTGAGAAGAGAAATATTACTTTAAAGACAGAATATCCAGGTAATAGATTAAGTAGTTTACAAAAGGAGAATTAGGGTTAGGGTTTT
Organism: Sinosuthora webbiana; assembly: GCA_013397395.1. Lineage (NCBI taxonomy): Eukaryota > Metazoa > Chordata > Aves > Passeriformes > Sylviidae > Sinosuthora > Sinosuthora webbiana. The sequence continues at coordinate 1,474,509 of VXBN01006998.1, forward strand.
AAATTCTTTCAGGGTGAGATCTACTAAGGTATCAAAATACCTTTTTATATATTATTTATATATTAGATATGTACCAAAATCATACTAAAACATATTTCCTTATATATTTGTTTTTATACCTGTACATGAATGTAAGGCATGTATATTTATGACTGCTAATACATGAATACATACCCAGCCTAGGTAAATGTGCTTTATTGTTGAAAGACATTGAAGTTTTTTGACTGAGCTTAGCCATTATACTGAAATAAAAATGTTTTATGTGAAATGATACTACAGGAAAACGTACCTGTGACAGCTATAACTAACTTCAGTATTTTACAGATGCTGGACTTCCATTTTGTGCAAAGTGCATAATAAAGAATCAGTATTAAAAAATATATACCAAAACCAAAACTGTTTACCTTATCTTTTGAGAGTCTATTCCAAAACTGATCTTCTGCAGAATATGATACAGATTATTGTTTTAAGATACTTAAATACCTAAATAGTCCTCTAACTCTGGAGACATGATTGTTGACAAATAACTAAGTCATACTTGAATTTCCTAATTTAGAAGTGGAATAATAGTAAAATCATTTTCTCAGCCTCAGATGCTTTCTGTGAATTTCTAATATTCATTTGCCATATTGATAGAATAAGGATGACACATAAATCATTGATAAGTGAGTGGCAGGAAGCTTAAACTAGATCAGAAAGAAATAAACAACACTTCTTTTTCTACTCACTTACAGAGAATAAGACCTCCGTGAAATGGAGATACAGGTTCATGAAAAACCATTTAGTTTTATAAATTAATCATTATGATATCATCCAGAAAACAAAACATGCTGAAGAGGTAATGATAAATTTGTCACCATTTTAGGAATCTGATTATCCTTACACATGTGCAGAATAAAGCAAGCTGCTTAAAAGTCTTCTGGAGAAGTTTTGATTTCTATCAGATGGCCAATGCCTTATTTCAGTATTTTATATGTATTTCATACTATTAATGCAAAACTTTAGCTACTTGGTACTGTAATACTTGAAGTCATTTTAGGTTTCAACCTAGGAATGAAATAATTCATTCAACATAATCAACAATACAGTAGATTTTTCAGGATATTTCACTAATTCTCATGTGTCCCTAGCATGACTTGGATGGGTAAAACTTGGTTCATGACTTGGATGAACAAAACTTGGTTTATTATAAATATAAAAGTTGTGAGACCAAGTCCTGTAAGATCATTTGAGCTATGAATGGCATATGCCTACACACCTGTAGGAGACAGGGCAGGACTGTGTCTTCATACTTGCCTGGTTAAGAAATACAACCCCATTAAAGGGCCCCATTTAAGCCCATAAATTCTGGATCTCTCCAGAGTTCATTAACTAGGGGTCAGCAACACATTTCATCATGGAACTATAACCTCAGCGTAAAGTCATGTCTTAATGTTCAAATATTTACTGAGCTTGTATTTGAACTACTGCATGTCATTCACAGTCCTTAAGAGCTACGCATGAAATAAAAAAATCCTCAGAAGCTTGGGGAAAAAAATCAAGCATTCTTCCCTCGTATTTTTTCACTGCATGCAACTTCAAATCATTTTGGTTATGCATGACCACTGAAGAACTTGTGAGGAAAATAATTAAATCCCTAAATTCTTCTCTGAAAGGAACATTCAAACTCTATCCCAGTAAAGATCACAATGTTCTGAATGCATCCAAACATGAGCAAAAATTTCTGTAACTTGAATGAAGGCAAAAAACACTGGACCCTTCACACAGCAAATCAATCGTCTACTGTATTGGATAGGACTTATAATGAATGCACAATACATTATTCAGTAGTCTTAACCTTTATATCATAATACTTATGTTAAAATCTATGGTCTTTTACCTTTCACTGTACTAAATGAGTAAAATAATATTAAGCATTTTTTCCACAGATTTAGTCCTTTTCTAGACAGGATATCTTGTCTTGCAAGTATCACATTTTAAAAGAGTGATATAACCAAGTAAAACTATTTATAAGAAATTGAAAGTCAATTTTGAGGTAAATCGAGAGAATTTCATTTCCTCACACTTGATTAAATATATTTGATGTAGCTAAGGTAATTATTTCACCTGAATATTAAGTATATTAAAATTATGTGAAAAGCCAGTGCAAGGTCTTCAGTAGTTGAAATTTGTGCTGGTATTACAAAAAGAACTGTAAAATACCTAGCTGTGCATAAGCACCAGCCATTTGGAAGCATTAATTGAGTTTAAGCTATCAAAAAATTCACGAGATTAGTTTTAGCTACAAATTTGTAGCCAAAACATGCATGTATTTTCATTCTACATTTATAAAGGAATTCTGAAGGCTCATGACTGCTGTTTTAAATGAAAAATGCTCTCTCAGACTATAGGAGTGGTTCTTCATTGCAAGATTTGGAATACAACACTTTCCCCTCTCCCTCTTTTTTAAATGGTTCACACATTAACCATTAACAGGATGCTTCAAAGACTATTCTACAGTATTTAAGTCCAAAGAGTTTAGATTGTGTTTAGAAAACTCATGTGTGTTCTTCCCCTTCATATGACCCTTTAAGCAAATATGTCTCCATCATCCTTATTTTTAAGGCACTAGTCATGTTCTCTGAACATGATAAAAAATAAAGATCCTAGCACCTTAATTTATATACTTTATACTCTGCTAAAATAAGGAATAACCAATAGCCACAACAAATACAGACAAAAAAATCTGTCTACAGAGACACTTCTAGAATAAGTGCACCATTTGGTGAATCTCAGTGTGATCTTCAAGCACTTTAGACCACATTGTAGTTACCCAGAAATTAGTTTGCTTTTCAGAGAGTGGAGATTAAGGCGGCAAAAGGCATGAAAGCGAGAAATACAACAACTAAAGTGTCATTTGTTTACGATTTATCCAAGCTGTATGTTCTTGCAGGCTCTGTTCTACCAATAGTTACATAAGCAAAATGACTAAAAGAGAGTCTCATGGGCGAAATGCTCTGCTTTTCAGGAAACAGCATGAAGGAGAGAAGGCCCAGGAGAGAAGAGAAATGAGATAGCTGTGCCACTGCAGAGGCCTGCAGGATACCAGCTCTATCAAAACTGGAGGAAATGCCAGGGCAAACCATGCTTCCCTATGAACTATTTCACAGCCTAGAACAGACATTAAACATACTTATTGAAAGGAGGTTGTAGTGGCGAGGAAGTGGATCTCTTCTGCCATGTCTCAAGTGAAAGGACAGGAGCAAATTGCCTGACGTTGTACCAGGGGAGGTTCAGTTAAAATATTACAAAAAAAAAAAAAAAAACAATAAAGTAACTGTAAGAGTGGTTAGGAATTGGAATAAGTTTCCCAAGGAGGTGGTGGTATCACCATCTCTGAAGGAGTTCAAGAGATGACTGCATGTGGCACTTGGGGATCTGATTTAGGGGTTGGGTATCTAAACTGATGGTTGGACTTGGGGACCTTGAAGATCTCTTCCAACCTTGATGATTCTGTGGTACTTTCAATCCTATTCCATGCCTACTCAAAAGTGCCTGTCACTGACCTTATACCTAAAAGAACATTTTCTAGCTTTGCACTACGGAAGTTCACAAGTTAACACAAGTTTAAGTTTTTAATATCAGAAATAAGTTTGATTCTTGTGATCTAGAAGTGGAAATGACCTTCATGATTTTGAGCTTTCTTTAGGCACTGTGATACCACGTTCTTCCTTGCAGTACCAGAGGATACTATGAAAACAAGCTTCCTTTTGCTTGTTCCAAGCATTTTATGTCGCTGTAATTCCATACCAGGCAGTGTATGCTCCCAAACTTCATGCAGCTCTCTCCCTTACTTCACAAACATTTTCCTTCTCTTTTTTCTTTCCCCACACCCACACACCACCAATGTGTCAAGATAAGAGAGATTTCTGGCCACAGATTTCAAAAGGAAGAGTGTTAAAAGCAAAAGTAAAATTTTCATAAGATAAAACTCTTCTTCCTCTAACTTTTTAGAGTATTTAGTTGATGAAAAGAGGTAGCATTTCTTCTGAGGTATAGACAGCCCCCACTCCCATTCCCACCCACATCCACTCAGTATCCAACATGTTAGGCTGCATTAGCCCTAAGAAACATTTTCTAACAGATGTTCAGCTTTTGTATTAAATTTACACATTCTTTGGAGTTATTCCCTTGAGTCTGCCTACTGTAATTTTCATCACAGCTTTAGTTAGAGGTTTTTTTACAAGTATTAAAAGGTACTGAAAGATATTCCCAAACCATGCAGCTGAAGACACTGCCAGAGGTCAGTTTTTACTTTTCTCTACAAGTCCAGCAAATAGAGAGAACACAGCACACATTTTTAATAACTCTGTTCTTTCAAATGTGAATCAACAACAGGGAGCTGTCAATATAAGTTTCAAATTAAGTGTGACATTTTTAGTATCTAAGTGCCAGAAGACAGGGAAAAGAAATGCAACATCTCAGTTCATTTTTCAGCTAATTCATATTTTCTTTTGAAAACTATTTTAGCAATTTTGATGACATCAGAAGATTACCTTAATATTAATACACTCATTATTATTTTATTAAAAGAAACTTTTTAAATGCAAAAAAAAGAATTTTCTCTATTCCAGTTCAGACATTCCTCATAAATGGAATAAAACAAATGACACTTTTATCTTTAATAAGAACATATAATTAAAACATAAAAAAGAAACACCAGACAAAATCCCTGAAACCTAGCCAGTTAATATGTTAAATTCTTTCCTTTTAAACATTAAGAAAAACTTGCGCACCCACGAGAAGATACTTTCATTCAATGTTTCCAGTTAAATTACCAAAAAATATAGAAGAGTTTGCAAAATTGAGTGATGATGTCATCAAGTCTACAATGTTCTAGGTGACTTCAAATGATCATTTATTTTTTAAATAATGTATCCTTGTAACAGTTTGCTGTTCCTGTTTTTTACACTACTCTTTCTTGTTATAAAGATTTTAAAACTAACCCACTGAGGTTTTAAACAGAATGCCTATTCAGAATTGCAGAATTCAAGTCAAATAGGGTAATATGGAAGTAGAAATTTAAGATAAACAGTAAAATATTAATATTCCATATTTTACAAACTGTGCCTGTTTCTTAACTGTTTATGAATATAACATTAAGGCAAACTCTAGCCTGTACTTTTAAGCATAAATTTTGGGTTTATGCCAAAGTTTGGAAATATGAGCAATATATGCACATTTCTCTAAATGACTGTTTCCAGAATAGCCAACCTGCAGTAAATTACTTCTGAAATATTTTGCATTTTTTAATATGCTTTGGTAAGGGATATTTAAAATAATTATTTTAAGACTGATGCTCTTATGCTATTAGCCATAGAATGTTGACAGTAGTGGATCCTCTCATATGTGACTGCACTGGACATACACTGATGCCAGAAGGACCTGCAGTATCAGATCTCCATCTTTTTCTTGTCTTTTTCCTCAAGTTATACACTCTACCTTTTGAACCCTGTGCAATGGATTTGGTAGGATCAAAGTTATGCCCACAATGCTGACACATTAACAATCTCCCTTATTTTGCACCAGTCACTTGGAATAACCACTTAATTATTAAGTAATAAGCATCTCCTGTCACACTGCAATAAGCAAAGGAATAGGACAGACAGCTGAAGTCACTTTGACAGAGGGGGAACTGATCCACCTCTCATAGCACATTTGAAGCACTGTGAGACCTGCTAGATGAGAAAATTAAGCCTTGTAAAGAGGCCCTATGGCACGGGATGTGGGAATTTACGGGCCCGTTTATCCTAGGCCTTTCCCAGAAAATGCCAGAGCGATTACACACCTCAGGAAGATTGCAGTAATCCCAGCCAATTCTGAAGAAATGACAGTTACCATCACTGTACAAACAACACTTCCAATAGTGAGCCGAGAACAGATTTCTGTAAATAATGCGACTGAGGTGTTAAAATGTTAACTAATCACAGGGAAGTTTTTTAAAATCAGTTGTGAGAAGGGAAGCCACCTCAGGTGTGCTGGAAAATAAACTGTAAATACTTATTCAACACAGTGAGAAATTGTTAATGAGAAAGGGATCAAAGCACTTGACTCAAATTCTAGACAAAGTAGGCTACATGACTTGCTTCACAGATATACTTTCCTGTAAGTTTCTTGGAAACAAGTATGTCAGTATAGACAGAGTCTGAGCAGAGGTCTGTACATACACTTGAAAGGTAGAAATTTAGATCTGACTGACTGGAAACTACTCTCAGGGGAAGCTCAGCTGTGCCCCATCCAGCACATGAGATGACAGGGCAGGAAAGAAAACTCCCCACAAGCACATGGCTTGGCAGCTACTCAGTGTGGGACAAGATGACAAATCTCATGTGCAATGACCACAGCATGAAAAGTCTGATTACTGCACATGGCTTCAAGGGCTAATAATAAATACCCCATAAATTCTCAGGTGACAGCCACGTGGTGGCACAACAGGAGCAGACACATAATGGGGTGTGTTTCCACACTACAGCTGGAAGTGCACCTGGGCACATCCATCCCTGCTGTGCATTTGGAGCACTCCCTGTCCCCATGGCCATGCCTGGCAGTCCTGGGGCCACTGTGGTCGCTGGTAATCATACACACAAGAGCACACTCACACAGAAAATAATCAGCATCAAAGTTTAAATGCAAGACAGAACACACTGCAGTGAAAAGGTGCAAGGTCCAACCTGCCAAGCATAATGACTACTGGCTTGCTTAAACATGGCCTGCCATTATTATACTCCCTTTTCTCCATTTTTACATCCTTCTCTCTAGTGTTGTTTTCTACCAAATCAAGCATTTGTGTCTAAATAATTTTTTCTTGCTAATCTCATATTTGCTACAATATTACTAAATTCAGAATTTCTGATGTTGCTATCCAGGTCATCTCAGCCTAACACGATACCAATGATACAACTACCAAGGTACCACTTGGCCTGTAAGGTCTCCCTTCCCAAAAGGTTTCCAGTACTTGCCCCAGGTATTGGTGAGGTCTGGCCACCTTTCTCATGACCCCTAACAGTCTGTGAAGCCCAGGAACTCCTCAAGGTGCTGTAAGCTCTGTCACCTTCTCATCCTGTTGCTCCATAGGTCCAGTGATTTCTCATGTCATGTCTTGAAGTTTCTCACTGTTTGTTCAATGAGCTCAACATTCTGGTCTGAACCTAATAATCTGCATGCATACCTTAAATCTATATTCTTGGGTCTCATCATTTACAGAAAGTCTCCAAAAAAAACGGAGAAAGTACCCAAGAACTAAAAGTGCCTTTACATTGTCCCATGAAATTTCACTCCTGTTTGCCTGAAATGGATACTGGTAAGAATTGGCATTTCCCTTCTACTGCTGATGTTGGCAACACCTGGCATCATGCCAAAAGTTTGCCTGAATATAATTTCTAATAATGGCCTTCAGAATTGTGGCCTAGACACTAAAAAATACCCCCCCAAAAATCAGAAAAAAATTCTTGTATTAAAAATTGTGAGTTTTAGCATCTATTTTGTTTTCTTCTGCCTCAGTTTTGAGCAATTAAAACTGAACATTTACTTTATAGATATTATAGATATTCATGGGGAAGAAGAACCTAAAAAAATAAAAGAAAAAGCTGAAATTCTTATTCATCCATTGAAATAGGTTTGCTCACAGGTAAATTTATTCTCTGAATAAATTTATTCACATGGGGATGTTTTAGGAAAGAAAGAACATAAAAAAGCATGGAAATGTGCAGCAGTGAAGAAGAATGTTTTTCTAAGAACAAGGGGAAATGAAGTCCAAACACACTGCCTCGGCTCTTTTTCCACGCACATCAACTCTCAGTGGTCCTACTCCCCTCATGAGTACTAGACGGGCATGAAATTCAGCAGCCTCAACTAGCTCTCCTCACACTTGCTGCTGCTATTAATGTTAATTTTCTCATTCAGGCTGTATCATAATGCCAAGATGAAAGATTCAGACTGCCAAAGAATAACTAGCGGCAGTGAGAGGCTGCCTGGGGAAAAGACACAGTTGCACATCATCTCGTATAATTTTTTCCATCAGGACTGACTGAAGAACTAGAAAGAAGGCAAGGGGGTGGGAATAAAAAGAAGCAAAGTAGCACAAATTATCCTTTGTTCATGTCAATTTATTTTTGTTTCAGAAAAAAAAAACATAGCCCAAGTGCAAGATCTTAACAGTTAAAATGAAAATTATAGTAAGATTAATTCAAATATCATAACACAATATACTGTGGAAGCTAATAGCTACATTATTGAACCATAAACATGGTTACTCATAGGGAATCCTTTAAAATGCTGTATTTTAATTTCTAATGCCCTATCCTTATGAAGAATTTTAGGAGTATAAAGGCTTGATTGCTCAGTAAATACTTAAAGCTTTTAGAATAAAATAGAATAGTTCAGTTAGACAGGACCTACAATTACCTTCTAGTTTTAAAAACTTATAGGTCAATGACTACTACTGATAAAAATCTCTTTAAAATTCTATTATTTTACTACTATTTTTGGCATTTGTATTTAGAGCCTCAGCACACATCAGATATGTCTTGAAACACATTTTATAGTTTCATTAACATAGGTTGTACTGATACTCATAGCTTTAACTTTCTTACAGCTACACATAGTTCCTGTTCTGCTTTGTTGCTTGATTTGTGTGTTCACTGAAATACACAAGAAAATTCTATCAAAAAATAAAAAAAGTGACTGCTATTGAACACCCACTAATTTAACTTATCAAACAACAGAAGAAAAAGAAAAACAAAACCTAAAAAAGATGAGATGAGTGATCAATATTGGTACCAAGTCAGTTTTTTACTTCTCCACTGATAATACCAATGAAATTTTCAATGACCAGTAACAATAACATGGTATAAACCCCAGTACTTCCACTAGGAAATGCCTCCAACAGTTAAGCATAAGGGAAAGAGAAAGGACAGATATTTTGCTGAAGCTGCACAGCACGCCACTGAAATAACAAGAGCTAGACTATGAACCATCAATTCCTCACTTGAAGGACACTGCCTTGAAAACTTCCAAAGAACACCTGGACTGCTAAATTCCTAGCTGCTTACACACACCATTTCAAAACAGCCTGAAAGCATCAGCACAGTCTCTGCCCACCACCAGCCTGTAATTCCTTCCACTCTCATTTGGGGATGGAATGTAATCAAGAGGTGAATGATTTTTTATCGACTGACCTGCACCTTTGAACATCCATAGTTTTGTTTGGTATTGGACACAACAGCAAAGAGATTATTTTTTCCTTTTATACAAAAGAGTGTGTGAATACCAGTTTTGGGGGTATTATTAGGAATCAGATGAGAGCAATGAAGGAGAGAAAGGGGAGGAAAATTCTCCTTGACACCCTGTGCACCTGGTTGACTGCACTGATTTATAAACACTACAAAGGATACTCAAATGGATGTGTTGCCCTAGATGGTACAGCACATTTTTACTGGACTTAAATTCAGCGTTTTTTGTTACTTACATTGCTTCAGAATGGAAAATTGACACCTACTGTATATTGTGAATTACTACAGTACCATCTTCAGTATAAGACTGGATCTATGCCTGGGCAACCTGATCTGACCCCACAGCTGTCCCTGTTTTGAGGAAGGGTTTGGACTGCTTATCTCTTAAGACCTTCTCTCACCTAAATTTTCAATAATCCTAATATCAATTTGGATTTGAAGAACAGAAAAGTAACAGAATGGCTTATACTAAAAAACTGAGTTCTGTAGGTTGATATTTGCATGTTAGATAACAGATATATACAATTACTTAACAGATACATAGAATTCTATGAAGACTATGACTGTACATCAAATTCATGGCACATTTACTCAGTCTTGTAGTTGAGCATTTGCATATCTTTGTGCACATAAAGACTGAAGAATGAACAATAACAGAAGGATATCACATATGACATGATGATAATTGGACGCAGATGAAGAACAGAACCACTAAGTGAGAAGAGTTAATATGAAAATTTATTTAATACAGAAATAAATGAAGAATTGAAGAAAAAATACTGCCTCCAAATTAAAGGTGTGAATGCAAAATGTATTTTTTAAAAAGTCAGATAGACCTAAGTGTTCTCTACTGTTCTTGGGGTTTTTTTTGACCTATTGTTACATCTAATATCATGTAACCTCTACTGAATGTAACTATCTGTCCTTGTCCTCACTACTTTCATATAAACTGGTCTGCGCCTTCTTTATTTGAAACATTAACCAGTCCAAATCTTACTTAAGGGGTAAGCTAATTCATAAGAGACAAAGTGGATCACACAGAAGTCTATTCTGATATAAATAATACACCTCAAAACGCATCAGAACACCATTCGTAAAATTTCCATATGTGTGGTAACACCAAACTAACAGAAGCAGGTTTTGAAATCCAGACAAAATGAACTTAACACTGCCCATATGGAATAGTTTCAGTTTCTTAAAACAAGATAATGTCTTATCATTGTGGAATAAGAAATGATGATAAATAGGTAATTAAATTGTGTGGAGTCTTGGTCTTTCTGGGTAACTCAGACAATCATATCAGGGCAGCAACTCAAGCTACTGTCAGCATAGAAGCAGCAGCTATTTTGTATTCTAAACCTCAAAAATGGGACGATTTGCAGTAAATCAGGTACCAGAAGACAAAGTGTTCAGTTGTTGACTCACACAAAAACTTCACATGCTATTTAGACAAAAGGTCAGCTTTTTACCAGATGAAGAAAAATATTCTTCTCATGGAGGATTTCCCTGAAGAAGGTGGTATATGAGCTCTTTAGATTTGCATTTGCAGGTAACAGTTGGCAGGCAGCAGTAAGTCTACTTTGAGGGTTTTAAGCTTAATTCGTCTATCAAAAAGTAGAAAGCATCTACCTTGGAGCATAGGTATGCAGCACCTTCTGTGACTAAGCAATACAAGGATCCTTAATTATAATTGTTCTCTTCTCTTTCACAGACTGTAATTGTGGCAAAGGAATCTGAAAAAAACACCCTTAAAAAAATCCCCCAACTTTTTAAATACTGAACTACATTTGGAAGGGTAGGAGAGGTATTATCTTTTCTAGTGAGGGAAAAGTGTTAATTAAAGTCGTGAATTTTTCATGTAGAAAGTAATTTAATATTCTTAAAACTTTTGATTTATCTCAGAATTATTCTTTAATAAAAACTTTGCCAGCCTGATGCAACCTCTAAGTAAGTTCTTCCAAGATGGTCTAATCCATTGTTTCTCTGCTCCATCATTAATACTGCCTACATATTCTAGAACTCAAATTATGTTGTCCCACACACGCACACTTTCACTTTGAGCTATTCCCCAATTTCATCAATTCTTCTCCTATTTTTTATTGCTTTAATAAGGTAGGCATTATTCTGCTCCCAAGCCTTATGCAACCAAGCTAAAAAACTTGCAAGAGATTAGTTTTTATCTCATCTTGGTAATACTAATCCTAAATATCTAATCTTTTAGACATTTATAGAGGTTTAAATGGGTGAAAACTGAGCAACTAAAGATTTTGGTGGTTGTTTAAAAGACTATTGTTTACAGAGTACAGGAGCATTCAGAATAATATCAAAAGGAGCATTCAGAATAATATCAAATAGAGAAAACTATTTCCTGGTGTATAGAATAAGGGACTAAAATTATTTTTTATATGAAATAATTTACTCATTTGAAACGTCCTAAATTTACAAATTTATAGCAATAAGTGTGAAAGCCACACCTACATATTTTAGAGGGAAAGAGTTTACATGCCTTTCACTTATTCTGTGCAGTTTTTTGGGTTCTTTCAGGTGGGGTAAGTGTGGGACATTTTCCCTTTCTCTTTCTTCAATCCCTGCAAGATGTAGCAAACTTGTGTCTTCCTTAGTTTTTTTACAAGTCTGTAATTCTGGTTTGTGAATCTCCAGGGCAAGACAGTAATACAGGGAACTGAAAAAGCATCTTACAACCTTCTTCAGCAGACCATACAAAATGTACTCAGCAGAAATGAATTGTTCTAAGAATTTATAGGGATTTCTACTTTTTTCATCTTAAAATCAAATAGCCCTTTTTAAATATGTCTATAACATATCAGTATGCTTTTTCTCCCTGAATCGATTCCAGCATTTTAACTTTTTTATGACGTATTATATATTATAGTAGTGAAAGCTGACAGGCTCTTATCTTTCTAAAAGGGGTCCTACGTTTACATTGCTGTATCTAAATGACATGTCAGCATTTTACTTTAGTGTAAAATCCACCTTTGAGAGACACAAACCCCAAAGAGTCTACACAACTGATTCTACAGTACATATATTATAAACATTTATATATTTTTAAAGGCTCTGCTGAGTGAAGTGTGAAATTCCTCCCTCCAGCCTCAACAAAAAAACTGCCTACAGATTATTAACGTTTCTTAAAGTTTGAGGAAAAAAAAAAAATTCCACACATCAAACATCAGGAGGAAAGACTGTCAGTTCCACCAGAAAGCACAGCAAAATCCACTTGAAGTAAATTGAAAGCTTAGGCACATTTTCCCTCATCGAGCAGCAGCATCAGTTTCAGCCATATCCACAGCCCCATGAGCTGGAACTGTGCCCCTCTCAGATGCCCTGCTCCACTGGGCCTCTCATCAGGAGGACTTTGTGAGCACTACTCAGCCACCTCAGGGCAAGGTCTGGCTGCTTTGCTCAAATCACTGCCTGGGGCAGCTTGAATTGTGAGCTTTGCACCGACAGAGACTGAGGCATACTCTCCAATTTTAATTCAACTTCATTTTTTGATACAACACTCCCTTAGCAAAAGCATTTCTGAGCTCTTTAGCTATTTAAATATAACAACTAATTTTAATTTAATATACTGCTCTTGTCCTAGATTGCAATGCAACACGTAAGTGAAAGTATGGTGGAGGCACTGTTCTTTTTCTCTTCCACAACCTGTCCTCCCTCTGGGGGTATCTGCTGTTATTGGGCCATCGAGGCTCACTGCATGACTGATAAAATTACATCATCCCATTGCGAGAAGCCCCATACAGTGGGAGAAGCCAAGCATTCCTACCTGGATAAAAATCTGAACGTCAGAACACCAGGACAGCCTGTTTCCACTGGATTCCCAGAGGAAGAGCAGACCCATCTCGCCACCACTGAACCTTCAGAGCACTACACTACACCCTTCTACAGCATCATCTCTGCTTCAACAGAACCACATCTGTCATTCCAGGAGGACTTAATTGGACTGCTACCAACACTCTGACCAACAGGGTGTCAGGTTGTATTCTGACTCTGTCAGTGGGTTTTTTTGTACTATTACATTTTTTTATTTTAATTTTCTTAGTAAAGAACTGTTATTCCTATTCCCATATCTTTGCCTGACAGCCCTTTAATTTCAAAATTATAATAATTTGGAGGGAGGGAGGTTGCATTTTCCATGTCAAGGGAGGCTACTGCCTTCCTTAGCAGACACCTATCTTTCCAAACCAAGACATCTCTCTTGAACAGTCTTCAAATCTGCCACTGCAAAACAAACTCACGTTATTGATTGTGTTCATTTGTGAGATACAGGCTTAAATTAATTAGTAATGATCACTTAAGATGAAAAATAAATATACTTAAGTGATTTTTTTTATTCAGAAGAATTGGCAGCAAAACCTTCTTAAGCCTCCCCAGTGCTATATTTGGGCAAAGCGACAGAAAACATAGGAAAAAAAAATTCCTGTTCAAGTCAGATTTACATTCAGTCTGCATTTTTCAAAGTTCAGGAAAAACAAGAAAAAGAACTGCTGGCATAACACCACAGAATCACAGGATATTATAGGTTGGAAGGGACCCACAAAGACCATCAAATCCAACTTATATGAGAATGGCCCACACCCTGGTCAGGCTTGCAACACTGGCATTATTAGCACTATGCTCTAACCAACTGAGCTAATCTCAGGGTCAATACACACTGGTCCTAATTAAAGCTCTCTATTAAGCAATTCAATGTTCCATGTTTCCGTAGTGGGCAAATAGGAAGAAATTAAATCAGCACTACTGACGGATTCATAGAATACTGTAAATATCATCCTAATTTTCTAATGTACTTTGTTGATTTTTACTGTTTTGAGAAAGTTTGCAATGTAAGTCAGTTCCTGCATGAAAACATTAAATAAATGAAGAGTTCCCAATACTGGGAACCATCTAGATCACGCTATGTTTATCTACAGCCATACTTCAAACAAGACTAACAGTAGTTTCATGAACACATTTCTCTATAGTTACATCTTTAAGTAGCCAACAGCCTTTTCCTGCCATGAGAAAAATAAATTAGTGGGTACAGCAGTTGACCAAATGAAACATTTTTTGTGATATGGCTATGGAGGTTTTCTTCAAATGGAAGTTAAATATATTTTATTGTAAACCAGAATTCCACTCTTACAGATAGTGCATTTCCAAGTTTTTCTTGCTTTTATTTTTCTTCAAAAGAATGTTTTTGACTTCTATTCAAGGAAGTTGCTAGAGTCAAATAAACAAAATCCACTTCATTCAATCAGGAAAAAATGATCATTTGAGCCAGTCAGGCTATTTGATGAGCCTTGTAGAAAGAAGATTTTCATGAAACAAATGGAAACAGGAGAGAAAATCATTCAAACACGACTATACTTTGGCACAAAAGCCATGATGTGGAACAGAACTAGAGTCCTTTAATGTAAAGTCTATCAGCTAAATAAACTTGCACAGTGGCTATTCATTTACAAGCATTCTGATTTGCATAAGGAATGCAAAGGAGCACTCATTCAAGGTAGGAAATAGTATTTGTTTAATAATATCAAAATTTGCATAGCTACATTGGAACTGCTACTAAAAGTATAAAAAGAAGACTCTATTAATTTCCAAATTAACTCATGTTTTCATGACAACTCAGTATCAGAGCTGCCTAAAAAAATGTTGAGGTCTTGGGCACACAGTAAGAGCTTCTCCATTCCCAGGAAGATAAACTTCTAAACAATAAGCACAGGACTGCACAGTACACAAGTCCAAATAAACTCTTTTTCTATATCATATCTTTCATTTCTAAGTGCTCAACACATATTCTTCTCAGATAAAGAAGTTACTCCAAGCCCCCAACAGATAGCCTTGTAAATATAAATATGCCATATTTTTTAAGGAAAATTCTCCATCCTGTTAGTTCAAAGAACCCTTTAAGTGGTTCTGGACTTTTAAAATTTTGACCCTCCGTCGTGTAACCCAAAATTTTAGGACAGAATTATTGGAACAAGAACTGAATCTAAAGCTGAAGAAAATGCGAACAGTGTATATATTTTTTCAGCATTTTTCTCTGCTTCTGAATTATCTGTATAAATACCTTTTTAAAAATATACTCCCATTCTGCTGTGTAAACAAGCAAAAAGAACCACATTTTATCTCTTCCCATATGTAAAAATCCTTTGACCTCAATGCTTACAGAAGTTATATAACAGCTCCTACACTCTGATTCAGTAAATTAAAAAATATAAAAAACCCAAACACGTCCAGCTTCCCCTAAAAAAAAACCCACACAAAACCACAAAAAAACCCCAAAAACAAACAACAACAAAAAAACCCCTAACAGCAAGCTTTAACAAATGGAAAAGAAGTGAAAGAAATCTCAAGATTTCTGTTCAAATGTAACTCACATAAATAACATGAATGGGACATACAGCTTCTCCAAGTAAATAAATAGTCCCAAGATAGCAGTATTGTGCCAGTCTGATGGCAGTATCACAAATAATACTGCAAGTTAAATGAATGTCA
Source organism: Sinosuthora webbiana (assembly GCA_013397395.1). Taxonomy (NCBI): domain Eukaryota; kingdom Metazoa; phylum Chordata; class Aves; order Passeriformes; family Sylviidae; genus Sinosuthora; species Sinosuthora webbiana. Next base: position 1,490,282 of record VXBN01006998.1, read on the forward strand.
CTGCACTAACAACAGATGTGGAACTCTTAAGTCTGGCTGGAAAAGACAAGATGATAAGGGAAAAAAAAGGCACTTGGTCTGTCACAGACATACTTTGCTATAGTACCTTTTGGCATTTCAGTCCACTGAAAGTAAAACCAAAATCCGGGTTTGGAGTATGGACACGTAAAGGTGCCAAGACATCTCAACACTATAAATTAGGTTATTCATAAGAGAGATCACTAAGAAATCAAAGAGAAACTCTGAAAGTCTAAGTAAAATTTTACTCTAAAAAGCTTTGAAACTTCCTGATTATTTATTACAAAATAATTACACTTCTCCAAATGGGTAATGAAAATTACACTTTGGTATTTTTCAAAACAGCATTCCTATAAAATAATCTTTTCAGACTTTTCAGAACACTTCTGTGAGTGCAGCCAATGATTTATCACTTTTATGCACCTCAGTCTTAAGAATTTGAAGAAAATACGAATGCCTTTTGGAGATGTACTGATTACTTCTTTGTTTGGCTTATGACTCCCTAAATTACTGTCTAACATATTATTGAAATCTGTATCTAATGAATTGGAAATTCAAATGACTAAACCACATTTTTAGTTTGAGAACTCTTTTAGACCTCATCTCCTGGCCCCACTGCTCTCCCTGTATTGTTCTAGCACACTGGAAATACAGTCACTGTGCTTTTGTTGAATTTAATGCAACTAAAGACTTTAATTTACTGTAGCTAGCAAAATCTCCCAACAAAGTGATATAACTGACAGAAGAAGAGAGAATCAAAGCCTAGATAACAATGCAACCAAAACCCCTTCCTTGGCAACTCATTATAAAAGCACACAGTAACAGCAAGCATGATGCAATCTTATAAGCTTTTGAATCATATGAAAGGTAATGATGAAATGTTTAACTCATATCTTGGAATTAATTACTTAGCCCAATTGAACACACATTAATCAAAATTATTTATATCAAAAGGAGTTAGTTCTTTGAAATATAGAAACTAGAAGTGCAGCTGTACAGCTCACAATGTTCCCACTTGTTTTTTTCTGGAGATTTAACTTGGAAATGTCATATCTAGGATGCCCAAAGAACCCAGAAGCCTTCCCTTTGCTATAAGACCTGGAAGATCAGTTCCTATAGCCTTTATGTACACATTAGGAGACTGGGTCCTCCTGTAATCCTGTATTTATTTACAACCTGCCTGCCTGTTTCTACTCCCATCCATTTCCTCCCCATCTCCAAAGCATTTTGTCATTTTATAACAGTACCAGGTACTTCCAAGATTAATGACTTGCTAGGTCCAATGGCCTACAGCAGTATCACAGGTTATCAGCATCTCCCAGCTGCTCTTTAATCTCCAGACAATCCCCAGAACCTTCATCATTATTAGTTAATTAGCATTAATGAAAGCTATGCATACACAGTGAGAGTCTAATATACCCCCAAGCTTATATGTCACTAATCCTTACTTAAAAAAAAAAAAGGTATCCTACATGAATAATATCTGCATTGTTAAATGAAAAAATATTTCCCTACCCACCCAAAGGCATAAGCATCAGTTAAGAAACTAATGATCTGTAAAACCTCATGAAAGATAACAATACTGCAGACTTCAGACATTAGAAAGAATTCAGTCTCCACCCCCTTGTTTTCAATGTTTTTCTCCACCTGTTCTCAACCCATCCCCTTCCTTCCTACTCAACATTCTCTATCTCTTTGGTCTTGAACTACCTTATCCACCAATACTGGCTTTAAGAAATTGGAGGCAAATCATCTTCACATTCAATGCTTTAAAACAAGATGACATAACCTTGAAAGCTCCAGAAATATCTGCTGCACAAAACTACTTGTAAAATGTGACAGTTGTCTCCATATGTTACCTATAATATTCACATGCTATTGGTCTATAGGGCAATTGCCTATTCCTGGCATTCTGCCAGGATTTATATAGATATGTCTGGTCTGCTCTCTTCTACTTACTCATCTACTGACTGAAAAATACTTTAAATTTTATCTGTCCAAACTCACAGCATTTTGGCTCTGAGGTTTTGTCACACCCCCAACCTGCTGAGTTTCCAAAAATATCATGCATTGGAAAACAAAATTGTATGAATAATTGGATGTAAATTAGCAGAATCAACATTTTCAAATCCATTACTTAACACTTTCCTCCTGATTAAAACTCTTTCCAAAAAATTTCAAATTTTACTTTTTTTTTTTTTCTAAAGGGCATTAATTGATATATTGATTGATATATTAATTGATATATTTATTTACTACAAAGAAACCACTCAAACTTCTTCTAAGAAGTCTGTGACTTTATCCTAGGTTCCGTAGGCCTGCACCTCCTGCCACATCAATATAACTAAAACAAAAAGTCTAAATTTTTGCCAAAAGAGAGAAAGGGACCACTTCATTAAATCAGCATAAACTAGAATGACATTGTTTTAAACTACACTTTAGATCATGGCTATTTCTAGAGGCCAGGTCCAAAAAGAAGCTCTTTGACTAATCTCTCAATGGTTCCACTACTAAGTTTTTAATTTGTGAGCTAGGGATCAGGCTATCCTGTGAGTGCCATCCTCTCCACCAAGGTTAACACACAGAGCAGTGGTACTCCGCAAATTTGAAATGATTCATGCCCTGCTGCAATCTCACTCCAGCACTAAATGATAATGCTAAATTTAATGAAAAAATGATTACTTTAATGATAAAATGATAAGTTTCTGTGAAGAATGTATCAAGGTAGAAAATGCTATTCAGATCATTTGGTCAAAATATCTTATTTGCTGAAAAGATTAATTTGCTTTCATTTGCTAAACATCACACAAGAAGTTGTTGCCAATCCAAATGGATGTGCAAGAGTTAAGATTGACAGAGACTTGACTGGGACAGGAATTACACAAAGTCTCTCACACATTTCAGTGTTTCAGATAAATGCATGAAATCCTTGTAGAAACCACTCCCCTACTCTCAAGTTCTGGAAATTGAGTAATTTACAAAGTAATCAAATCTCTCAGTTTACATAAAATTAAAAGTCTTCTGGCTTCTCTAGTTGACAATTTCAACAACACTCCCTTATCCATTCAAAACATAGCAAACACAGTGCCAGTTTGTGTACTGTACTGACTACCAGCAGGAGTCAGACAAATATTTTTGTTCAGGATACACTAGAGGACTAAATTGAGAAATCATCACTAGATGTCCACCTACAATATGTACAGTCACCTCATCTAACTCAAATGACTAATGCCTTGAAGTCTAATTTCAAATTACATTGTCTCGCCTGTGTCCTGAAATTAAATATGCTTTAGGTTTTGGGTTTAGGTTTTCTGTGGGGATTTTGTAGTTGTTTTTTTTAAAGTTTACTGTCACACAATTCTTACAGACTTGAACACTGCAAGAAAACACTACTGATTACAGAGGTTTGGATAAGGGAAGAATGTTCTTCTTTGGTCCTACCTTCTTCTCTGTTCTTACTTTCACCAATGCCACAGAAGCCTATTGGAGACACATATGTTTGTTGGATGCAGCTTCTTAAGGGTATTGTTCAGTAATTTCACCTTAATACAAATGCCTAAAGACTTCATTAATCTGATAGAAAGTTCCTAATTACACTGAACTCATACATTTATACTTGGGTATACATACACAGGTATTGGAGTCGTGGACAAATGCACATATTCAAAGTTAAGAATATGTACTAAGAAATAGTTTTACATGGGTAGATCTTACTATAGTAAATTAGGTTTTAAAGAGTGAAAGTATGGAAATCAGTTCCTGAGAACACTTGTGGCAAGGTAGCTGGGACTGTTAGCTAAGGAGCTGAGACTGACTTGACTTTTATCCTAATGCAAAAGGTAGAGAAGGTTTGATAGGCTAACTTGTTTATCTCTACATACTGTAGTACCATGTGTGCCTACATAGATAAGTTCTTGCACTAGAGACAGCTATCAAAGCCAAGAGCAGTGGAAGAAAGTGCTTTGTAAGATAAATACATCAGGGATGCTGCAGGTTCTGGACTGAGGCTGTGTATTATCAGCCACATGAAAGTGCAGGAGCTGCCCTACCCTCTCTAACAGTCTGAGTGAGAATTTGTCAATAGGAAAGATGGCATTTTTTCCCCTTAAATTCAGCTTGAAAGTGTTTCTTTTTATCACCTCATTCTTTTCCCCAGCTGTCACACATTCCATGCTTTTGACATCTATTCATCCACTGGGTATTAAAAAAATGTTATTCTTAAAATCATTCCTGACACTATTCTTGGTACTACCTCATCTCTAAGACTAAAATACATAGATGTGAAATAATTGTACAAAATATCACATTTAGGCAAAAATCCCACACCAAAACTAAAACACACATCCAGCCTGTTGATAATCTAATCATCTTCTTTGATAGGAGACAAGTAAGATTAGGAGTTCCTACAGAGTAAATATGAAGCAGGAATTGTACCAATCATGTTCAATCCACTTTTAAGAGGTTTTGGTGTAAACACAGTCTCAAAAGCTGGCAGGAGTAGTAGGTTTTGCCTACAGTACCTTTCCTCCCAACACCATCCCCCCCCAAGCATTTCCCCCGTCAAAATGAAATGAAATGAAATGAAATGAAATGAAATAAAATAAAATAAAATAAAATAAAATAAAATAAAATAAAATAAAATTATACTAGTTGCATAACTTTGATCATTCCTTTTCACAAACAGCATTTATGATTGTGGTTTAAGAAACTTCTAAAGAGACCTATCTGAGATATTTCTCTTTGTCTGGGAAAGGGAAATTTGTTTTTCTTCATCCTGAACAGAACCATATAATAATTTAGGTTCAAAAAGACCCTAAAGATTATGGAGTTCAACAGTTAATATAATATGATTAAGTTTTAAGCACTTTACTGATTTTTAAAACATAATCAAGGTCTACAGGAAAACAAGGAAAGTTAAAAAGCATTCTGAATTGTAAATCTTTAAAGAATGTGGGAAATTCATAGCAAGAAATCTCTTTGCATATTTCAAGCATGGGTTTAGAGACTAACAATTTAACACAATGAAAAAATATTTGTGTGAAAAAGGAAAAATACATTTTTTCTTCCATATATAGTCTTGAGAGACTCTAGGATTAAAACATTCCTTATAAAAACCTGATTTGGCACAGTACTACTTCACACATTCACAAGATGTGAATTAACATGCTAACAAATTTATAATAGTTCATTGCAAGAGTAACCCAGTTGCAAATTAAGTTGGCATTATTAGAAGAACACACAAATTGAAAAAAACATGACTAAGATGGCAAAGCTGAGAATGCTGATTTAGGAAAGTGACAGAATACACTCAGTCAGGATTTATTTCATTCATCTTCTGCATGTGCATCATAACAAAAATATTTTTCCATATGTAGGGGTGGGGTTTTGGAACTTACAACCTTTGTTTCAATGGGTAAAAAAAGGATGGAAGTTCTTCTCATTGGGAGAGCCTATAGATTATTTCATTTCACCTTCCCAGTAGAAGATGGCCTTTCTTAGTAACACATTCCTTTCAAATCTCGTACATCCCAAGCTGTCCTTTATGTACAAAGGAGACAGTAACATACTGATTCAAAACAAAGACCTGAGACACAGTGAAATTCATGTTGGAATCTGTCCTTTCTTGTAGCAGTTTGAAATGAGTGTCAGAGCATCCAGTAATGAAAGATCAGTTGGTAAGGTCAAAATCCACTGTGTGCAAGTACAGCTGTGGAGTTTGGGACTGCTGCCAGTCAGATCCTGATGAAATCAAGTCAAGCACTGAGGAAACATTTGCACAGTGTCACATATGATCTCTTTGGAATAGATGCTTCTTCAGAACAGCACTCAATTATTTTTGTCTTGTCCTTTCCCCTTCTGACACCCATCACTTAAACATGAAAAGTTACACCCATTTTCCACATATTTTTATGCAAATCTCTTGGAAACAAATTTTGTGTGATTACTATGACAGACAGGAAACAATCACAGAATCATGTAGATTGTGGGATTGTGATCATCTAGAAAGACCTTTAGGATCATCGTGTCCAGCCATGAATAATCACTGCACTGGATGACCAATGGACTTTATAACTAATCTCTCCATGAAGTACATCTCCTCAGTGCATTTCATCCCAGATATTGCAGAAGCATTGTTCTACATGTCAATTTGCCTGCCAGATAATCCCACTGGGTTTTGATTAGTAGTACAGGGAGTCATACATTGTCCAACACCTTCTCATGTCAAAGTAGCAGTGAGGTCAAGGAGTTTTTCTAATTCAGATGACAGAAAGACAGGGACTTGAGCACTTGGAAAGAGACAGACTTTTCTGCTTATTATTTCAAGTAAATCCTAGTTTCTTTTTGTTACCTAATCTGTCACTTCAAATCTCAACTAGTCTCAACTTTCTACTCCCTCAGGTCTCAGCATCAACCAGATCTAGTATTTCCAACTGGCTCCAAGACATCACTTCCAATCCTCACCCTGCCTATCACTGTATGAGACACAATCCAGCATTAAAATTTAATCCCTTTGCTGGTCAGACTTTCACTGTGTCTTGCCACCAAGTTCTAAGACCATTTTCCCACTCATACTAGGTCCAATTCATTCACTAAAACTAATGAAGCTGATTGATTGTTTGTTTGCTTGGTATTGTCATCTTCAGCTCACATGCCCCATACTGCACATGAGACATGGCAGAAGCACAGGACTGGACCCAGCATAGTCTAAAGCAAACTCAAAGTCTAATTATTAAGGAAAATCCTGTGTGGCCTTGAACTGGAATAAGCTCATTTGGTTTAAAACTTCAGGGCATGTACATGCAAAATTTAACTAAGCCCTTACTAAGACCATGTAAAATGTGATTTTCCAAACCTCATGGCTTGGTCAAACTCGTGCAAAAATACACCAACAGAGATCATAATTTTTAGCAGACCTATGTCTTGTCCTCTCCATGTCAGTGACAGCATTTTCCATACGTTTCATTATTTTGTTTCCTCTCTTCATTCCCACATGGGAAAACAAACAAACACCTTATCTAAACTTGATAATATCTGGAAGCAAATAAATTGATGATCTCAATATTATTCAGGCTCAGTAAAAACTTCAAAATAGAAAGGTCAGTTCAAAAGTTATTCTACACCTAAAGTCAGGTTTGCAAAGAAGATATTTTAAACAAAATTTATGAGAAAACCTACCTAAAAACGGGTTTGCTTTGCCTCTTAATACTGGTAGTACTCTATATTAAAATGTGTGGGTTACTTTAGCATAAAGATAGATCCGATTATGAAAAAAAACAGTGACTCTGATTCAGCTCCTTTTCTTTACCTAATTTTAAACTCTACCTCACGCTACACACCATAATATTTAGTCCATTATCATATCCTGATTTACATAGGCCTGGCATTCTGATGGTTTTTCATGATGTTAAGAAATTGTCCCCTTTTTTTTCTTCTATTACTCATTCCCTGAGTCTTCACTTGCACACACCTGACCAGAATATACAACAGTGTCACAGGCAGGGTTATAAATGGAACTGTCCCTTCTGAGAAAGGCAAGTCTTGGAAGAATAATAATAACCTGTACACTGAATTAAAATATTTCCAAAGGACCCTTAGTTCCTTTATTCTGGATAACATTACAGTTTATACAACCTACCACCTGATGAACTAAATGAAAGTGAGGGAGCTTTCAAGTTTATTGCTGTTGATCAGCACCTCAAACACATCATGTGCTCCAGCACAAGTTTTTCATTTAGAAGAAGGAAAGGAAGTCTGTGTGATTTTTTTTTTCCATTTTGCCCTTGTAGATATGTTGAGTTTTTTTTATTATTTATGCCAGTATTATTATTGATGCCTCTGCTGACTCCTAAAACATCTGTCCCACTGTTCACAGTTCCTGGAGTGCAATGATATCAACCCATGCTGAGAAGCAGAGGACCCTCAATTAAATACCTACAAGGCAATGAGTGGTAAACAAGAAAATGTACAAAAAGTCAACAGATTAATTCTTTTCTATCCCAATTCACAGAAGCCAGTAGAGTGTTTTTGCTTTAGATTTGAAATTCAAATTCCAGTGAAAGTCCATTAAATGTTCATAGCAACATAAAACCTGAAAAAATCAGTAAAGAAACTCGTACTGAAGACAGAAAACATAAGAAGTTGAATGAGGTATATACATCCTAGGTCTTATGCCATGGTGATATCTTTGACAAAATGATACTTTCCCCAAACAGCACCAATAATTAAAGATCCACTGTTGTCAGAATACTTTATTATGACTGGGGAAAAAAACTGTCACAAAGTAATTTCATTAGAGTTCATTAAAACCAGTCCTTGCTCACTTAGTAAAGCTGCCCTATGCTTAAATTTTATGTGAATTTTACAACAGTATCTTAAGTGCAAATCTATTACCTTAGAACAGGAGAAGGAACATAAGCAGACTTCTGGATTCTGTAACTTTGATATACAACAATATGTTTTGAGGTTGTAACAGCAAGTAACAGGACTAATCATATAACTGATGCCAAATTAATAAATTATATAGTAGGATGGTGTGACATATGCAGAGTCACCAACAGAGAAAGCTGACAAAGGACTTGGTGCTTGTGATGAATGAGAAAGGCAATTGGTAAAGAAGTAGAAATGTAATGGACAGAAAACATCTGGGAATTTAAATTTTCCTGAACAATGCATCAGATATAGAAGATGTGTTAACCTCTGTAGCAATGCTAATAGGATGTGGGGGGAGAAGACACCCAAACAAACCACAAAACTGGAAGAGGGAAGATGTGTACCATACCCCAAGCTTAAATCTCATATGGTGTTGATGTATTTTATCACAGTCTTCCATCAGTCTTGGCACTAAATATGAACCAAATTGTAACTTTCCTTGTTTGACTCTGTCTTCAGATGAATCTATTTTCATAAAAATTGAATTCAGAGTAATAAACAATTATCTAGTGTAAAATCCTCAAATAGCTCAAACACAAGGAAAATGTTTGTTGTTTTTTCCATCGTTGCTCCCTCAGCTTTATCTGAGAACACTGTTAGTGTGACTCAGTGGTGCAGTTGTATGAAACCATATGCTCAGAGGACCGAGGGCTGCTTAAGCCTGTCAACAGCCAGACATGTCACTGCTGGCATCTGCACCAGTTGTCAAACCGATGAGTATGAATGTCAGTGATCATTAGACTCATTTTCAGTCATCCAGTTATAGTGACATGACCTGTAATTCTCTTCTGCTTCTGCGGGATACAAGGACCAACAGTCTGACTCACCTAATTTGAGAAATAGTAGAATGTAGATAATATCCTCAGTTGCTATGACAGCATTCCAGGCACCATGTGATCCCAAAGCCACAAAGCCTGATAACAGGACAGAGTCCAAGCTCTGCAAGTTAATGAAGATGCTCTTTTTTAACTTTCTATGCACATTTCTAAGCAGGAAGAGAAGAGAAGCTGCAGGAGCCTAGTATTAACCACCCTTCATAAAATGTGCTTTCTTCTAGTGCTTCTCATAAATGCAAGAGAAAAAGTCAGGATGGCATAGGCAGCTGGAAAAACTGAGAGCAACCCCCAGTGCTTGTGTTGATAGGAAGTACTATTCTAGATCATTCTTGGAAGGAGTAAGAGAAATATTTGCTTGATCTATTTTCTATCATGTGGTTGTTATCAAAAATCCAGTCAGAAGTTATGCACTAACAAGTATCACTTTCCAATAATAATATGAGATGCAATCTAAACTGTAAATCTGATACTCTATCTCCCAGTTCTGCAAACAGCGTCCAAAACTTAGTAGGGTCTCTGCAATATTGAGTGGGAGCATTTCTCCTTCTCCATGAACACCATATGCTGTATTTGAACCTTTCTTTTCAATGCAACTGCACTAATTTTGTGAGAGTTCACTGGTTCTTAAAATAAACGAAAAGGCATTTGTTTATTTATTCAAAAGATGCAGCAATTTATATCCTAGCACTTCCTAGAAATTTCTAATGCATAAATGCAAATATTACTACAATTATTTACCTAAATATATATTAATATCAAATTTTTATTATCAACATAAATTATTACATGTGTTTATATAACAGTACCTAGATACAGAGTTCTTTATTCAGAGAAAAAAAAAAAAAGCTTAAATGTCTGTTTTAAGTGTCCTTTCCTAATGATAGCACTACAAGTGACACCAGCTACACAGGACAGATAGCGTTACCAAACTACCCTTCCAAAGGAAATGGACCTTTTATATGAGCATTTATTTCTACTGTGGTCATCAGGCTACTGCTTAACAGTTTGTGGCACTGTAATCTGCAGCACGACCAGTCATCTAATTACTGCTGAAACTGTGATATTAATCTACTCATAAAGGGCAAGTTAAGGGTCAATTGTCAGCAGTGGGAAGCACTCGGTATGGATAATGTGCCGCAGACCTGGTTTCATCTGCTCTTACTGATTTCAACAGTCTGCACAATTTGATTTCGCTTCTGAGTGGATAGAAGCACAAAACCCAAAACTGGGTCAAATCCCACCTGCATAGTACCCGTGATGAATATCTTCATCATTGCTAAAGGCGTGAGAGAACCCCTGACCGATCCATCATATCCCAGCCTTGCAGACTCCCAGACTGACACATCACCACGACACAACTCCACAGACAAATCACTCTTGCCCAGGACCTCACTCGATACTTTACTTTCCTCACTTTTCTGATCTCCCCTAGGTTTCAAAATGCAACTTATATGGTAATTGTGGTGTACAGTTTAAATCTGGGGAGACTGCTGGACAAGCAGTAATACAACATTCACTGGGCAACTTCTGAAACATGAACATGAAGGCATGCATACACTTTTCCTTGGAAGGTACAGGTCCTTAGGAAAACAACAAAAACCACAGTTTTTTTGGAGGGGAAGAGGGACGTCTTTGTGAAAAGGTAGTCCTAGAAAAGTTGATTTCCACTCTCTTGTTATAAGCCACAATTCTGACTTAGAGCTTGCCGCATGGAAAGCACACAATTGCAGAAATGAGCCACAAATAACTTTGCCTGCTCTTTAACCTGTATTTATATTGCCCACTCCTTAGGCCTCAGATGGGAATGTGGTAAAGAATGATTGGATGGCTCAGCTCACGTCACTTTTTATTTCTCCTTGCACATGAAAAAGGCCAACAGACCTTTCTGAATTGCTCCGTCTGCTTCCCTTCATAGAAAGTTGCACTAACTTTCACAAATTAAACACTGTTTATACAGTCCAGTGACATGCATAATGAATAGTTGTATTCCCCAAACCAGGTTACAAGGAACTTTTATATTTCTCTGTGAATAACAATACAACAAATATATTAAAAGAGTTATGGAAAAAGACATGCCCCACAGAGAAATCAGTCCTGTCAATTACTTTTGTTGAAGTATAATTTTCAACAGTCATCTGGTATCCAGCAAGTAACGTCATTTTAAATGCTTTTCAAAAACACTAATTATTTTTCTGAAATATGTATTTGTGATCATAAGATTTGCCTTAAACTTAAGTGACATTAATCTCCCCTTAAAGACTTAACACAAACTAGAATTGAAAATCTAAAATTTTGATTAAACATTTTTGCTATGATTATATGGTAATAAGATTGAATTCAATAAGATATTAGCCTAATTTAATTCTTTCAATTAGTTTTCAAAAGATAGAGGCTAGGGGCACATCTGAGTGCTGTTCCTATACAATCATAAATCAAGTGAATTGGTATTTGAGATTCATAAGTTCCATTCTTTCCAAATTCTGCATCTCCACAGACAATTTTAGAGACATAATTAGAGACTGACAAATTAAAACTTCAGCTAAATTACTCAGTTGTCTTTTCTATTTGTATACCAGATCAAACAATTGTGTTTATTTTGTGATTACATATTGACTCTAAGTTATATCTAGTATTCTTCCCTCTTTACTTCAAAGTATTTTTGGCAATTGCAAACCTGACCAATTTTAAGATTAATAGTACCTTGTAATAAATAATGCCAATCTATAGGTCTTCCAAGTTTATGAAGTACAGTATATTTTTACTTCTTGAATGAGAAAATAAGCAGCTTTATGAATTATTAGCAAATGGCAGGGAAGGGAGGACTACTTAATTTTCAGAAAAAAATAAACCTATATAGGTGGATTTACATTTATGCTTTAGTTTTAAATATTAACACAGGCTTCCCTTGCAAAGGCTCTTGCTCTCTGCTTTGTCAGTCTGAACTTCAGAGGTTTCCTCTGCCTTAAACATGCTGAGTTACCAGCTATGTAATTTCTTCTTAAAGATTGATCTTTGATCAAGACTATAGAAGACAGGAGCAGACAAGCAGGAACTCTAATGAGGAAAAAATATGCTATGTAGAATAAACAAAATATATGCAAATTAAATGGTTATAATTTATTACATTCATAAGCAGTGTTCACAGCAACTAGGTTTTACATTTTTACAAGCCAAGATGCTTTATTGGCCATTCAGTAATTCCATAATTAGCTATTTTGCTTTAAATTATATTTTGGACTTAGTTCTGTTTTCTTATTAAACTTATAAACAAAACCTTTTACAGCTGATGCAAAATACCATAACCTTCTTCTAAACACATCACTGGAGACAAAGCAAAATATAAACTTACTACTTGATATGGCAAGATAGCAGATATAAAACATCAGCTTTTCCTTTGGATTGATTGACTAGGCTTTATTTTAAGGACTGTCTTGCTATAAAAACTAAGGGAGTGCTGAGTTACCAGCTACCTTATATCCTCCTTTAATTCAGATAACTAACGTATGTCTGAGAGGTGCAAATTTTAAGGAAAACCCCCGTATTCTTGTATGAAATCATTATGTAGTGAACAACTGACGGAGGACAGGATTCTGTAAAACCCAAAGAAATGTAAAACAAAGGTGTGAAAATGTGACAAAACTAAATTGAAGCACTGGACATCTCCATGATGAGAAAGAGCTTTGCTCTGTGATGTGTGTCACTTACTGTGTGGTTTACAGCTCAGTAACTGTGAGTGTTTGGGAGTACATACCTTAATATGGTGTTTTATTCATTTTGTCTTCATCCATATTTTAAGGCACAGTATCTTAATGGGAGGAGCAATTTCTAAAGAAATATCATTGATGATTTTATAGATGCACTTTCAATTTTTATTAGGTAGGAAAAAAGCCTTTTCTTTCCAGAAAGATGCTGTATGGCTACAACTAATTTACAATAATAGGTTCTGATGGGTTATCGGCTTGCTTGTTTGCTGCTCTACTCCTGTGAAGACTTCAGGTATAAATGTCAATTTTCTTAAGGCATCATTTGCTATATTCTGCCATACTGTTTCAGATATCATTACAAGAACATTTCTTTAATCATACAACATTGCCTAAAGTACAGATTTTGTGTTAGGCTTCGTTACAGCACACAGCTGTACAGAATTTTAGTTGGCTGCTTATAGATTGTCTGACTTTCACCTTTTTATATCATAATTTAACACCCCAGTGTTAAGATTTCCAAGCTCCACTCAGCTTCATTGCTTAGTATTTATTTTCTGCTTTGGTTTCATGTTCTTTTTTTTCATTAGAATCATTTTCCTAATCCTGTACTTCCTTTCTTGTGAAGCAAACTTCTGTTTTCTATTCCTGCTCTCTGCATTTCTTAAGCCATTATGATGCCTAGAGTAGACCTGAAAGTTGAGTTTTTCTTTAGTTATGTGTTCTGGAGTGGGTTGTTGTTGTTGTTTTGGTTTTTTGGGGGTGTGTTTGTTGTTTTTTTGGGTTTTTTTTTTTGGGGGGGGGGCGTTGGTTGTTTTTTTTTTGTTTTGCTACATCACTAGGCAGGGACACTGAGCTTCTTATTAGTGCCAGTCCTGTGGTTTATAGGTGTGAACAACCGTGAAATGCAGATCTCTTCTGAAGTGTCATTCCTATTGGTTTTGTACTGGAGTTATTCCTTCTCCCAATATTTTTACAATCAATACAACCTGAGTAAGTGTGTTGGGAGCAGAAAGAAGTGTGCACATCTCTGCACAGCCCTCCTGTGACACAGGACCACAGAAGAGCCTGGGAGGCACCTCCAGAGATTGTCCAGTCCAATCTTCTGCTCCAAGCACAATGCTCAGGGTCGCTGAACACCTCAAGAGATGGAGACTTGACAAAGCCTCAGAGCAATCTGTGCCAGACTTCAATTGCTTGAACACTAGAAAAGTTCCCTCTTACTTTTATCTAGAATTGTGCATATCATTCTCTTACTGGGCCTCAGTGTCTGGCTCTGTTGTTCATACTCCCTACCCCATCAGGTGTTTATGCACATGGATATAACCAAGCAAAAATTAAGAGACATTTCTAAAAAAAAAAAAATATCATTTTCTTCAGAAAACATTGAAACAAAACTCTTACATTATTCTATATTTCTCAAAACAAAATTGAGATGTTCATCAGGTAAATTCTGACACTCAATGACACTTCCAAAACAATAGTTTTGTATCTGTAGATTTAAAGGCAGTATTTATCATTGGGTTTTGATTCTTGGTAGAACTGAAATCAAATAATTAGGAATCTGTCTCTCATCTGGTGCAAATTAACAAAATTTCATGGGAATGAATATAAATGCAAACAGGCAAGCAAACAATAACTTAGAATCTAACTTTAATTAAAACCGCTCTGTTTGGCAGTTCATCACCCAGCCAATTATCAGAAAAAAATAATTACTTCCTGAAAATCATATTGGAGATGTATTGAAATACAATATGAAAATTGTCAGAATTATTTCATCTTACTTTTGTAGTCTATGTCACTTGAATTATTATCTATTTTTAAATACATTCCTGTCACTTCACAGAATTTTTCATTTCTCATGCATGAAGGAATGCTAGGATTTTGGTGCTTCTGATGCAAACCCGATCTTTAAAAAACAGCAGCTTCAGTTTGGACAGCCCATACTTTAGTGTTTAAAAGGCATTTAGAAACCAAATACCCTGTCCATCCTACCCAGCCATTCAAGCAAGAAATTTAACAAGACAGAGAACAGAACAACAAATCCACAGTAGAGTAAAAACCTAGTTAACTCATTTATGACCAGATTTTATTGCTTTCGCCCATGTGTTATCATTATCCCTATCAGTACTTACATGAGAATTAAAATCACTATTTATAACAGCAATATAATTAAATGCTTGTAAAACTTAGGGTTGCATAATAAATGCAACAAATTCTACAAATATAGTCTTGTCATCTCCTTAAAGGTGTTATTGCCACATTTAAAGTGTGAATGTATAATGTATAGATTAAGAGTAACCCAATTTTCACATGAGCTCAGAACAGACCACAGTTGTAGTACAGGTGGTTGACACCTTTTCAGATCCATCTGAACACTGAAAGTTTGCTAAAGATTAAAAGAGGGAATCACCACCAGCCGAGAAACAAGATTGTTTATATTTTCTACTGTCTATACAGTAATTAAACCAGATATTACAGCAATAATGAAAACACAAGTCATTAAATTCAAGAAATTCTTATTCCTTGAGAATGCAAATTGCTTTTTAATTTCCTGATCTTACAGTGTAAGAGGATGATTAACATATCATAATCTCATGGAATTGATAGGTTAAATACCCAATTACAAATACCCTGCACAGCAAAAGACTGTACAGTAAATATACTGAGTATTCTGAAAGTAGAAAATGGACTTTTTAAACACAGTAAGAAAAAGAGGATATAAAATTTTGGGTTACAAAGTTACTGGGGAAAAAAAATTTAAAATGTATGCATCTCTTAAGCAAGACTACTTCCTGACATGAAATGTCTTCCTGGTAAAAGCTACACCAGTCTTCAGCTGCATTGAATCATAGAGAGATACCTCTCTTAATTTTAAAGATGTTTTCAATAGCCTTGTTTTATCTATAGGGGAGGTGTGTGTGTGTGTGTGTGTGTGCCTGAGGCTAACACATCCTTCCTGTGCTATGCACCCAGGAGAAAACTGCTCCTGAGCACCCCTGCACTGGCTCTGCCTAGGAGGGGCAGCGGCCTGCGTGGTGCTGTGTTTTGGGCACTGACAGAACTGATAAGGGAGCACTGATAACACTCCAGCCTTTCAGCTCCTGCTGAGCACTGGGTCATCTCTCCTTCCACACTCCTCCCACCAGTGAGCAGGCTGGGGCTGCACAAGGAGCTGTGAGGGCACACAGCTGGGACAGATGAACCCAGGTGACCACTGGGATATTCCACAATGCAAAATGTGAAGAGCTGGGCAGGGGGTGTTTGTCAGGGAGGTAGCCATTATATTTATTATATTTGCAATTGAGTTTGAGGGACCAGTGTATGACTAAAATAAACAGAAAAATAAGCTTTACAGCATATGCAAATATGCACAGAAATCCTACCAAATTAATCCAGTGGGGGGGTAAAGATAGACATACATGCATGTGCATATTTTAATATATATCATAAATATAAAATATGCATATTATATATCCTCCCACTCACATCCCTGTGGGAGACTATCATTTATTCTAATGACTATTACAGGAGAAAAGACTAGCATTTAAATCCCCTTTCTCCTAGTTTTTGATCTTACATGAGGGCTCTTCCACCTGAGATCTAATGTCTGTCCTTTAAACTCATCTATTAAATCAGCTTAATTCTTATGAAAAACGAAACATACTTTACACCAAAGGTGCAGGCTGACTTTATAACTTAATGGCATACTACTGGGAGTCTCAAAAATAGTCTCTCATTACTTAAATGTAGTGCTCCAGCTATGAAAGTCATGCCTTTGCTTGGTATTAGGAACAGTCTATGGGAAACAGGATGAGACGAAAGTCTCATCTGTGTATCTCAGTAAAATCTCAAAGTATCGTTTAATTTGCCATGGTGCCTTTTGGGTTCATTTTTTTGTGATATAGACCTGTTTTTCCCGTTCTATATTTAGACTGAAAACTCCATTTTGAGTATTTTAATATTGGCTAGCACTCCGACCAGTAGTGACCTGGCTCATAAGCATCTTGTATTAATGCTGTACAGAGATATATCATAACTGTAAAAACCTATGGAAATGTGCATTAAGGCATCAGAAGTAGGAGAGACATGTCTAGTTACTTGAATAATTGTACCATGCCTTTTTAGTTTTCAAAAGTATTCAGTATCATTTTGAAAGGTTTTTGAAAGTATAGGTTTGACAAAGAAATCCTTTTAAAATTAACCAGGTGAAAGGAAGAACAAACAGATTAAAAGCAAAGAAAGAAACTATTTGCAAGCCTGTTACTGAGCATACAAGCAAAATAAAAGGTTATGAAACAGATAACCATTGAACAACCAGCTGGAATATAAATGAACTCTTGGCTCTCCATTGTGTGCAGTCCTCTTCTATTCTCCCTCCACACTGCACTGCTTACTCAGTGTTTTGTTTGCACTGATTCCTGTGAGCCAAATACACTACAAATAACCTTAACCTTTCTCAGCACAATCTATACATATCCCTTGTTTTATTATGCCTTAAAGGAAATTTAGAGTATCGCTGTTGTACATCGTTAATGTACACAGACGTTTTCCTTCTTTCTTTGATCAATGAAACAAACTGTGTAAAGAAAGCAAAGCAAATCTCTAACTACAAAAGTTGACTAAAAGAAGTCAGTATCAGTACAGATACTTTCTGAACACAGCCAGTCAATGTATTGCATGCTAGATGAATTATAAACAGAGCAGTCAGCAGGAAGTATAAAATGGGTCCTGAGGCCTGTTACAGAAAATATTAAATTATCCAGTCATAACAATTAGAGCTCAGATGAAATTAATATTGGCTATTCTTTTTCATAGGTACAAGCAAGACTGTATCTGTTAATAATCATCCCTAAGCAACAAGCCCAGGCTCCTGGGAAGCAGAGCTTCAGAAGATCTCTTCCCACATCCTCATCTTCACTGAGCCACTACCTGGGATGAGCCAGGAGCTGCATCTCCGCAGGGGACATCATCAGACACCCAACCTCATAGCCCACACCCTCAAAGTCCTGCATTCTGAGGGCAGCAAGGCCTGAAAGGAGCATGACAGAAAGCAGTAGAACAAGGACTGACATTAATAATTGTTGGGAGAGAGGGATTTCTGATTTTGCATTTTCTGATTTTGTCCACTTAACAGATGAAATTAAGGGAAACACCTGGAGAAGAGAAGGCTCTGGGGAGACCTTGTAGCACTCTTCCAGTACATAAGGGAACACACAAGAGAGACAGAGAGGAACTTTTTATAAGGCCATGTAATGATAGGAACAAGGGATAATGGCTTTAAACTGAAGGAGGTTAGGGTTAGATCGGGAATAAATTCTTTACTGAGAAATTGGTGAGACACTGGCATAGCTTGCCCAGAGAAGCTGTGGGTGGCCCATTCCTGGAATTGTTCAAGGCCAGGTTGGATGGAGATCTGAGCAACCTGGTTTAGTGAGGAGTGTCCCTGTCCATGGCAGGGGGTTGGACCTAGATCATCTTTAGAGTCCCTCCAATCCATTTCATGATTCTGTAAAACTATGCAGAAGTAGAAATGGGTCTTCTTAAAAAAAACTTTGGTATTTCAAATTTTTCTTTTATCTTAGACCAAGAAAATGTTGACATTCATAAACAATGAATTAACTTTCACAGTTTAATTAAGCTACATGATTTTTTTTCTTTTTTATGTTAGCAATTAGGAAGATTTTGCTTGCTTGGTAATTCAAACTACTGAAGGGTTCTGGGTTGTTTTGTTTGTTTGTTTTAGAAAAGAAAAATGAAATCCAAGACACATGAGGATTAAATCATATTTCCTTAGAGTGCCATGATTCCTCATGAGAACTTTACATCACATTCTTACCTTTGTTCTCCTGTGAACAAATTATATTTCATATAATGTACTCCCTAGATTACAGCAAAAAAGCTAATACAACATGAATAATGTAAATGCTAAAGGCTCCTCATCCCCCAAACCAAAGAAACCAAAGAAATTCCAAGCAAAGAATAAGGGGCCCATCTGCACATACAAATTGGAGGGGGAAAAAAACTGTAGATGACAACCTAAACTAAAATTTCAGGACAATTGAAGTTTACTATAGGTAATTACAGATTTTCAAGGAACCATATTTTTCAGAGAAAAAAGTCCCAATATAACATGACAGATTAGATAAATCTGTCACTAAAAACCCACCACTCAGAAACGTAATTCTCAAGAGACTTGTAATCTTAATTGTTTCAATAGAGACACACAGATAATGTACTTACTATTCCCCTCTGCAGCTCAAGTTACTCATTTGCCTTCCCTCTGTTTTGAGACTATTCAGAATATACATGATCCTCCAACTCAGAAATCTCCCATTTCCCAAAGGCAGAGAAAAAACTCCCACAAATCCACACAACCAAAGAATTCATGATTTCTTTCAAGGCACACATATTTTGAACACCTATTGACTGCTGAAGTAATAGAGGCAATGAAAATAACCTTGCAGAAGTCTCTTTTCCTTGCTACATCTTATGTACCAGATACTCTGTTTTGTTTGCAGCAGAGTCAAAAGTCTCATACTTGCAACCAGACATAAATGTCTATCCTTGTGTCTCCCAGAAACTGCACTGTGGCACTTCAAGTGGCACTACCTGGACTTAAAAGAGAAGATGAGACTCTAAATATGAGACATGAGATAACTTGTTTTATTTTTAAATCTAGCTGTATGTTCATATGTATATGCTGAAGAATTCAGAAAGAATTGTGGGTACATAGGAAAACCTGTGAAATGGCATCTAGACACAACTAATGCACATGGAGAAAGGCGTGCTTTATGTAAGAGGTAACATAACCCCAAAATTATACCAAATATAGGAAAGACACCTGCCAGATTTACAGTCACCTTTCAAGTCACCTGTCACAAACCATATTCTCTGATACACACTCCACATTTCCCCCAGATGTTGGTGAAAATAGTGTTACAATTGTCAACTAGCAGGCCCAAAAGATAAGAATTAAAAGAATTAACGTTGCTTCTGCAAATGTAATAATACCTCTTGAGCAGATACAATTTTGATACAAATTTTAAATACATAGTCACATCGTTTGACATGAAATTATTCAGTACTTAATTTCTACCCAAATCATTTAATGGGTGACCTCATGCCTTATTTGCTGTGCACTACTGAACTGTGAATTGGGAAAGAATTATCAGGTCCCATGATGAGCTGTTTGGAGCATGCATCACAGCACTGTCAGAGTGCTTACCAATTCTAATTATTTTCCACAGGCCTGCATTGAGACAAGGATCTATGATTATCCCCATTACACAGAAAGAGATTTAAGACAAACACTGCATAAGGTCATAGTATTTGCTAATTTTGGATACCTATTTGAGATAGATAGGATGTGATTATTTGCTGATGTACACCACTTCCCACTCCCAAATCAGAGTTCTCATTAATACATTTAGGTAAAGGGCTCAAGGACTGAGCTAAAAGCCATGAGGATTAGCTCCTCCTCTTACCTCATCCTATTCTCATTAGTCAAAATTGCCAAGACTTCACTGCCCAGCGACCACTGTTTTCCCCTGTGAGCTGCTCTTGCTCTAAGTTTCTGATGTCCCTTCTCCAGCCTCTTCCATTCACACCTTGTCACTAATGCACTCCTGAATTCCTGTCTTGTCATTGTCTAATGTGATTCTCTTTCCTCTCTCCTACCTTTCTTTCATCAAAGCAACCTTCATTGGTTTTCCTGCATTTCTAGTCCATTATGACACTCATCTGTCTTCTCCCTGCAAGACTGATCCTAGTCTTTTATCCTTTGCCCCTAATCTCTCTGTAAATCTGTGCACTAATCAAAGTTTTCACAAGTATAGATATCATTATGAAATATATTAAATATCACAGGCAGGAATTGACAATTGCTATCTTCATTACATTTGAGCACAAGGAAGCCAAGTGATAGTCATATGGGCTAAAGAGATCAGATATCTGCAAACTTAGTGGACTAATGTCTCCATAAGAAAAAATAGTGGCTTGTTTAATATACTTATATTTCTCAAAGCATCAAGAGAAAGCCCACCTATAAAAGCATCATCAATATTTGTAAAAGCCTTTACAAATTTTATGGGAAAGATATCTAGATGTGCAAATAATCTCATTTGTAAGCATATTGAGGCAATCAGGAGTTATGCATTCTTTGCTGGCCAGCAAAGAAGTAATAAAACAAAAATAAGCATACTTTCAAAGCGAATATTCCCACAGCTAAGTACAAATTGTGAGTTACAATAGCATAATCAACTATTAGAGAAAGTCTTACATCAAACACAAAGCCTGAAAAGCCGAATTTTTTTACAAGTCTTTTCAAGTAAAAGCTGCTATTAGTCTACAACATATCTTAGACAACTCTACAGCACATCCCTAATAGAAAAGTAAGGCAACTGGCCTTGAAAAAATCCCAGTTTGATTACCACCATCACAGTGAAAGCCAAGACCACGGCAAACAGTCCCAGAGGCAAACACTCCACATCATGAAGCAGAAGTTCATCAGCCTCTTCTAGTTCCAGTCAGTAGTTATTATATTTTTACTGTAGTAATGACAAAATAACCCAAGGTATTCCCCACACCAAGTCCACTTTTCCAGTATTTCAAGAGCAGCACAGCACTGAGTAAGACTGCAAGTGTTTATTCCTTCTAATGGACTATTCTAAAGACTCAACCAACTTTGAAAACCACACCCTGCAGTTTAGGGGCAGGACCCAAACCACAAAGGGTGACAAAGTTTTGACATTTCATACTCCATGCTGGCATTACTGCAGTAATGTAGGTATAACTCCAAAGCTCCTACAGACACCTATACAGTGCTTCTTTGTCTTTATGAAGACAAACTACTAATTTATGCTAAATCCACCCTTTATAGTCTATTCCTTCATATGACAGCATTATTCTGCTTTCTCTAACCATAAACAATAATTCAGCCGTTATTACTAGGAAAACAAAAACCAGATAAAAGCCAAGATGTAATTTACCAGTAGGAAGTGTAAAGTAACACAAACTCTTTCCCTGACTTTTAAGGAATAGCTCAAAACCATTTCTTAAGGTTTGAAAATGACTTACCAGAATCCTCACATTTCAGAAAAGTAGTCCTAAAGCAGTCTAAAACAGAAAATCCTGTCCTTACATCTCCCTTCATATTTCTGTACCAAGAGGCAAGCTCATGACACACAATTTTGAAATTAGGTATTTGATTAAACACACAATCTGCCTGTACATGATTACTGCAGATGACCTCCAAAAAACAAAAATATCACAACCCCAACCACAAAGATCCAGGAGCAGAAGCACCTGGTGCTGCAGCAATTCCACCACAATGGTCTCGCTCAGGTCACCCCAGAGATGAGATTATTCAGTAGCATACAGTAAAGCGGGACAAAAACAAAAACTAAGGGTCACATTTAAGTCTTATTTACAACACTGTAAATGTCTACTAAACTGAGTAAGAGCAAAGCAGAGATAAAAATGTTACCCTGTTCACTGCAAAAGTAAATGCTCTTGTGACCTAAAGGAAGGTGACCTGTACTTTTGAGGAAATTCCCCTCTATTTCACCAGTCTTTGTTCATATTCCCCAATCTGTGATTTTAAAAGTGATACACACCTTAGGAACAATATTTTGGGCATTAATTAAGAGCAGAATAGTTACTTTACAGTATTGATTATCAGAATAAAGGTGATATAATGAGTCAGAATTTTTGAGGGTTGTTTAAACTGAGCTGCTAAAAAGCCTTCCTCTCTCACTTTCCTTACATCTGCATCATATGAGCAGATGTCTAATTTAATGGTATGATTAACTTTTTCCTTCTGTGCTAGAGATTTTACTAGTAATATATATATAGAAAGGAAAATTAATAAATGTACTATATTTTTCCCCTCTAAAAATACCATCTTAGATTTAAATAAACAGTCTGAAATGCACAATTTTAGCAGGAAGTCTGTATTCAGCACTATAAAAAATTAGGCCAACACTTTCAGCATCCTATATTTAGGTTAAGCCTTGCATATTTTAAATGGTTCACTTTTATTTTATTAATGGGCGTGAATACTAAAAATCCAGTAAACCCAAACCATTCCATTTTTGACAATTATCCCCACATATTTGTCTCCATCACTCATAAAGAGAACAGGCAACAGACAATGAATTTTGCTAAACATACTCCACGTTTTCACACACCGACAGACAAGTTATTCAGAGAGAACAGGAAAATATCAGTTTGTTGTCCACTGAGGATGCTTTATACCATGTTAGGAATTGAGAGTTCTCATTTTCCGAAGCTGCTGTGCTTTGTAATGTAAATGCACTAATGAAAGCAACGTCTCATGACTGCAGATGAATTCCATTACATGAGTGAGAATAACTACTGCTGTTCTAACAAATGGATTTGGTGACTTCGGCACAATTTATGTAATGATAAATATAAGCAGCTGGTGCAGGTGTTCTCAGACAGTAGAACATACTTCTTTATTATTTCAATTTTACTAAATTTTTTTGCATAATATCTTGCATAGTCACATGCAGTGAGAAGATATGAGTAAGACTGTATGTTCTCAAGGAGCCAGCTGATGTGAAAAGTAACTTGTAAGTATAGGAAAATCATAGAAATTTTCCACTGAAACACTATTATTTATAATTATTATCAATATTATTATTATAGAATTTGAGATATTAGAAGGCTTTGATGTGACAAGAATAAAAGATATATCTTTGGAAATGTAAACATTGATTATGTAAATGACAAGGGTTAAAGTGTAAAAACAAATTCCTACACGAAGAAATAACAATGATGACATTGTTTAAATACCAGTGCCTCAAGACTGGTGCTGTTTGCTCTAACACAGCCATATTTTGAGGATCAATTTATACACATGGGGAAAAAAAAACAGGAAAAAAGAACACAAATTCTAAATCCCTAAAATTATTTATAATTGAATTTTAAAACATTTCACTTATTTGTGCATATAGTTTTGAAGCACAGTTGATAAATATTTGATATCCTACTACATTAGAAAGAGAGACAGGGATCTATAAATCAGTGCCTGACAAAGAGAAATTACTAATTCCATCTTCTTCCTGGCCTTCTCATAATAGAGCCCTCCACTGGCATGCACATGAAAAGAATGCACAACCCCAGTGATTGTCAAGCTAATACATTCATATCTTAATTACAAATAGTCCTACTTTATCACAGGCTAGTTCAGAAGCTAACTTTAATATTCCATTCAAGAAAACAGTTTTGTTTCTTTTTTTTTTTTTCAATTGTTAGAAGTGCCAGATAAATTATGTGCTTAGATTTACACTGTCCTGGGGTGACTTTAGGATGCTGGTATCCCCATTGTCTGTCTTTTTGCTCAGAAATGGGTCTTGGAAAAATCCTAAAGCAGGACATACACAGAGCAGAAATTAAAAAAAAAAAAAAAAAAATCAAAAAACCAAACTGGTTTTTAGCCCGTTTCAGTAGATTCTTTTCTATTTACTACAAAGGAATACAACTTCACTTTTATCTATTTCAGTCTATTTCAGTGATGGAAGCACTACTCTACTTTTCTATCCCCACTTAGCAGAATTCATATATCTATGTGGAATGATTTTCTGTTTTCATTTTCTTTGTCCCGCTTACCAAATATACTTTCTATCATCTCCTATTTTATCTTCTATTGCAAAATGTCATCATAGATCCCACATGTCTATCTGTATATAGACATCTTCAGGCAAAATGCAATGAAGTATTTTTTTCACTGGAATTTGTAATGCTTGATAATAGGAATGTTTCAGAGAGGCTGCTTGGTTTTGACATAGCCTTGACAACTGCAAATGCTTCTGATGAAAGCCTGCTTGGTTTCCTCCAAGCTCATACAGCTGAACTTTTGGTACATCACTTTATAAGCATTAGCTTCCCCTGGAAACTAAAAGGAAAATATTTATATGAGATATAGGAAGGAGGAGGAGTAGGCAGAAGAAACGTGGGTGGAATAGTGGTCATGGACAATAGAATACAACCAGTGAAGGAAGAAAGACAAAGAAATGGGAAAACAGCAATCAGGCATGAAGGGAACAAAGTTAACTTTCTGTTTGTAAATGTCAGACATCATCCAAGGCAGGGGAGGAAGGGTGATATAACTTTGCAAAGGTGCAAGTATTTAATGGGAGTTATGAGACAGATGTTACCACTGCATTTGAACCTGTGCTTTAAACTCAGACCTGAGCCTGTTCAACCTCAACACATAGCTCTGAGCTAAAATAAAACATAGCATAAAAATACATGGCAACTAAAATCAAGGAAGCCTGGAAGCTTGCCCAAATTAAGCCCCTCAGATATTTATCTTTTTAAACACATCTTTTTTAATATGAGAATGTCTGTTTGTTTATCAAATTTATTGATGTATACCTTCATTATTGGGAAGTTAATTTCCTCTAATGAAAAATGAAGTCAGTTTGAGTTTTGTCTATAATAAAATTGCCCTATTAATCTAATTTTAATTGTATAAGAAGACATAACCGTGTTTGATTATGCATATGATGGTGATTTACTCTTTTACAGTAAGTTCATATTGCCATCTTTTTCACTTATTTGAGGAAAAGGAAGGGATGTAGAAGAATAGACATTAAGTTACTTGCCCTGATATTTTTCCTCTTTCACCAGTTTTTATGGGCATATCTCATACTTTCAACAGTTTTACTGAAAGCACTTCCATCCGATCCCGTAAGTAGTGAAAAGAGTGGAGTGCAAATAATTCCATTGTCACTATATTTTTTTTTAAAGTCACATAAAAATTGTTTCTTCACAACATTCTTTGAGAGAAGGAAAGTATTTTTTTCCTTGTAATGGTGGTTTTTCAGCTTCCTTATATATCAAATCTCCTATAGATAACAGCCTTGTACATTGAAGTCTAGCTGAAATGGAGAGGCACAATAGTTTCCTCTCTCTAGAAGTAGAAAACTTTATTTTTTTAAGGATTTTGGGAGTTTGTTGATTGTTTTGGATTTTAATTTATTTATTTTTTTTTTTTTCCCACTTCTCACACATTAACATAAAATTACCTAGTGCAGAAGCATTCTAACCTCGGTCCTTTTTGATGATAAGAGTTAATGGTATTATTCAGCCATTTTACTCAGTAATTAGATTTGGAGTTCACTAATTTAAATAGTCACTGCAGTAATCTCCCTGTAGCAATTTATGCAGTGCTGTTACATTAAATTCATGGATATGGAGCATGTAAATATTTCAATGAGATCAGACTGTACTTAAGAAGCTTCAGGAGGTGAGCTTGGCCATTTGAATATAAAAAACGATGAGAATTAACAAACCTTTAATATATTTATTTTTTAATTAATAAACATTGTTTGTACCATCGTTTTAATTCTCCTCCACAGAACTATCCTATTATGGACCCAGCAGTACTTTCAAATGAAGTTTTGTTCTACAATGAGAATGCTTGCAATCAACACATCTATCCCCAGCAGAGGGTATTTCAGGATAAGATGAATTTGCATTTCTATAAATCAAGGTGATTTTGACATGGTATGCTATACCAAAAACAAACACATTTTAGAATCAACCATCCCCAGTTCATTGCCATCCTAAAGTCTTTGATTACAGTTATATATGGTCCCAATCAGGAGTCATGACTGGATGTAAATTTTACTGTTTATAGGTGTAGGGTTTTATGTCCTGCAGCTCCTGCTGCACTAGAGAAGTTTAAAAGAAATGTTTAACATGGCTGGAGAGGGTCTTAAATGTGGAGGACCTAAAATTAAAATCCAAACAGCTGGCTATAAAATCATTTAAGATGTTAGAGAGCCTAGGATCTCAGCAGTGGATACAACCTGAACTATAAGGTACGCAGAAACTTATGATCCCCATCTAGAAAGTAAATTCATTTCAGAGGAGAAAGATTTTTGATTACTTGGGAGTACAGATTAAGTGAACCACACTGCAGGCTTCAGTAACAGAAATGGTCCCACTCTTTCCTGCCATCCTGGCATTACTGTCTCTCTGTCTCAGCTTGAATCCAGCAATGTTGCACTTGCTCATTGAACCAACTAAAATTACACAGGTAAAAAAAAAAAAAAGATTAAAATTGCTAAAAAAAGGAAAGTATAAGAACCAGAAGAGACGGGAGGAAGGACTTTGGAACATGCTGCTGGAGGGGAGGATGGAAGAGAAGGACTGTTCCTTTTGGCTGCATCCTGTGTTACAACAAAATCTCACTTTTACTGCTAGCAGAACAAACACGGTGTTTTTTCTTCCTAGTTTTTATTTGCCTTTTGTAAACATTTGCAGCTGTTTTCTGTTTGGATGCTAGGAACACTTTACATTGTGCTATTATCTAAAATGAAAAAAAAAATTTATCTTTTCCCCCATTCATTTCTCTTGTTCTCCAGTACACAGGGCTACACCTCACTCAGTATGGCAGCCCCCACTGTCATTTTTCTTAGCAGCCTACAAACCATCAAGCTCAGGTTGTTGCTATCACACACAAAGTTTGAGAAAATCTCTATGCATCACCACTTAACTGCATTGTTAAATCCTTTTCTACACACTCTCTGTCAATATTTCTGTATCTGGTTGGCCATTGCCTGGTTCTTGAAAAGTTATTGTTTGAAAAAATTCTTCTGCTTCATACCAGTTTCACTTGTTTTGCTCTCCATAACCACTCAAAGGGAGGTTGTAGCTATATGGAAGTCGATGTCTTCTCTCAAGTAAGAAGTGATAGGAGAGGAGAAACTGCCTCAAGTTGTGCCAGGGGAGTTTCAAACTCGATATTAGGAAAAATTTCCTCACCAGGAAGGTTGTCAAGCTCTGGAAGAGGCTGCCCAGGGATTGAGTCACCACCCCTGGAGCTATTTACAAGACAGTAGATGTGGCCCTTAGGGACACAGTTTAGTGGTGGACTTGGCAGTGCTTGATAACAATTGAATTCAATGTTTGTAAAGGTGTCTTCCAACCTAAATGATTCTATGATTCACAGATTCATCCACAAAGGTCTCTTTCTGTTACCACTTAAAGACTTCCAAAAGCCTTCCCTGTCCATATTTTCTTAACAGCATTTTTGTTTGACACTTCCCTTAGACTGCCAGAAGACAGGAAACATTTTGTGGTTCCCGAACACTTGGATAACATTTTGTAGATTGTAGATTCCACCTGCAGCTAAAGATATTACAGCATAGACTCTCCCCATTTTCCTAAAAGGAAAACATCTTGTATACTACGTTGGGAATTTGTCTCTTCCTGTGATGTTTAAAGTAACCTATGATTTTTTTCTAATGGAATCTCTTACTATATTATTCAGCACACAGTATTTGCAATCTCCAATATGTTTCACATCATATGCATGGTACAGGATGCAAATATACAGTTCTACAATGAGACCTGCATTACCCAACTAGTCAGGGCGTGTTGAGTGGACACTTTGTTGGTGACATTCTTTTAATAGAAGTGTTTCAGAACTTTAGTCAGGTAATAAATTTACAAAATGCCTGCAACCCTGGCTTCTGGAGTCAAATGAGGATCATCACAGGTCTGAAAAAGACACAGCCCTTACTGTGACATTTCCTTGGCTTCGGCAGCTGAGCACTAGTGGCCCATAAAGAGCATTCTTTAGCCCTGTGTAACAGAGACTACTTGAGAGGTCATTTATGTCACTTAATGCCATCTGAAACCTTTTCTGTTACTCACTAACTTCTTTTCCCAAACCTGCAGTTCTTCAGCTCCATTTATTTCCCCTTCTCTATGTATCACTCAAATCACTTTGAAATTTTCAGCCACTACAAAACCTGCAATATAAAAGTATGAAATGTATATGAAGTATCTCAAAATATACATTTTAAATATGTGCTGGTACCCATATTTTCCCAGGCTGTCCAAGCAATTTTATTGTTAAATACTACACAGACATCTAACAACATTTGTCTAATTCTTCATTTTTCAGAAATGTAAGAAGGAAAGCAGGCCCCTCTATATTACTTAAAGATCTTAAAGGGAATTTAAATATACGCTCTAACTAACATTAGTCTAACATTTGNGGTTTTTAATTTTTTCGGGTTTTTTTTTTTTTTTTTTTTTTTTTTTTTTTTTTTTTGGTTGGTTGGTTGGTTGGTTGGGGTTTTGTTGTTGTTGTTGTTTGTTTGTTTGGGTTTTTGGTTTGGTTTGGTGTTTTTTGGTGAGCAGCTTTTCCATTTTTAATTTCAGTCACAAACAATGAGAATCATGTGCCTGGACATAGGTACAGAGTTCCAGTTTTCAGACACTGTCTTCAAGGAATCCCAGCTAACCTCCAGCTGCTGCTCAAGTCTCTCACTTGTAATCTCTAAACATCTACCAGCCCTGTGGGGCTGCCTCAGACACTCAAGGGTGTACAAAATGGCACTAAGTACCAGCTTTTGGAGAAATTAAGTTACCCCTTGATGACAGCCTTCTAAAAAGTTGAATAACTGAAGACTTGAGAGCCAAAGAGTCCTTTGAGAGTCAACTGAAAAAGATTAATAAGGAGTAATTTTTTTTTATAACTCATATGTTGTAACAATGAAGCATTCTAAACAGCCCTAAATATGGGAATTTTAGGGTGGCTTCACTACTAGTACATCAAAAGATTCGCCTTCCATTTCATACAGGTGTGTAACACTGTGAATGTGTTTCCATGTGCTCAGCTGAGACAAGCAGACACACAAACTTTCTTTTAAGAAAGAGGAAGTGTTGCACCACCAAAAAGTGTATATGTTGGTTAGAGATACACTGAAAGAATACACAGCACAGATCCCAGATTTCCTGGCTTTCCTTGATTTCGTGACATGGCTGCCTTGCTTTTCCAGACCATTTGCGCAGGTTTTATTGAAGTACCACAGACATCAAGTCCTGCTCACCCTTGGTGAAATATCCAAATTTTGAAAATGAAAGAGTAGCAAATTCTGTCAAAGTATTTCTCTGACTGACAAATCCTTGGAGGGCCATTGTTATGGTCCTCTGTCGAAGAACCA
Organism: Sinosuthora webbiana; assembly: GCA_013397395.1. Classification (NCBI taxonomy): domain Eukaryota; kingdom Metazoa; phylum Chordata; class Aves; order Passeriformes; family Sylviidae; genus Sinosuthora; species Sinosuthora webbiana. Next base: position 1,520,258 of record VXBN01006998.1, read on the forward strand.
ATAAAAAGTAACAAATTGAAAAGAAGACAGAAACAAACATAAAGCACTATAATGGAAAATCCTTCCTTAAAGTTGTGCAATTAAGAACCTTGTAAAATCAGTGTGGTCCCCTTGGTAATAATTCTAGCTAAGAAATAGCTAGAATTTTCAGTTTTCAGGTTCAGTTTTCTTCTTCTCTTAACAGGGTTACAAGTTAATCTCCTCTAGGTTACCCGTGAGCTGAGAAAGGGATTATGAAAGTTACTCTACACAACACTCAAGGTTAATATACAGTGCAGTGTATTCAGACAATAAACTCTTACTTGGAGCTTTTTCAGTAAAAAGATGTTATCCCTTACTTCTCTGTGCCACAGGCTTTAGGGGAGATGCTTGGCATCTCAACTACGGTTAAAACACTAAGTGATTTATCTGAATAGGGTGTTTAGTCCAGAACAGTGAATAATTAATTATTTGTCCCTTGAAGGATTTGGGCAGCGACAATGTCAACACTGAAGCTTCCAAGGCAGCAAGATTCTCTACTCAAATTAACCATTAGACATTCACTGAAATACCACAGTCTGAATTTTTATTAGAAAAAGCTCAGTGTTATGAAAATCTAATTATCTTAAACGAAGTATAAATGACTAGACCCTTTAGTAATGCAGTAAAGTAGCACTGCATAGGCATATGAGGTTTTATATACAAGCTGAGGAGATAGCTGAGCTCATCTGGGGCAGGTTTCTGAAACTGTCTTTTAGTGACATCTGTTATTATCAAAATATGCTGCTTTACTTTGTCATGTATTGGGTGTCTAAATCTCAAACAGAATATTACCTTATTGTTTTAGGAAAATAACTGAAATAAAAGGAGTTTAAATTTGTACAGTTAAACATTTTATCATTTTTTTCTCCCCAAAAATGCTTTTGTTGCAGAAACTTACCATAGTAACCACTCAGTGGAAAAAATATACAAAAGATTTACAATTTATTACTATGATAATATTAATTAGTTCCATCACACAATGTTGCATCCTTTTTCAAGTGAAACATTGTCTTTGAACTACTGCTACTTAGCTTTTATGCTGTTCCTTCAGTTATTGCTTTAGAATTTTATGTATTTGACCTAAGTTCTGCGTTTTCTGTCATTAAAAACATGCACTGAATATTTTGGGGGGTTTAAATCAGTTAATTTGAGTGTAATGAATTCCAGCTTATGACTGTTCCTGTAATTTGATATTTTAAATGAGGTTTCAATAGAATTGCAGGTCCTTTGGGAAGAGGGACTTCAGAACTGTTATTTTCAGAATTTCTGTATTGTAAAAATATTCTTGGACTTGAAAGGAGTCAAGAGTCCATATCAGTGGAATAAAATGCAAATGCTTCAATAGAACATAATTACTCTGTATTGCTTAGCCACAAATGAAAGCCAGGTAAAAAAAATCCTTAAACACGATAATTTCCATATTTTTAGAGGAATCTTCCTTTCTTAAGTCACCTTTCCAAATTAATAACTCCAGAAGTAATTATAAACAGTCAACGCTGCTGTAGAATATCATTATCTGGGGGAAAAAAAATCTGAGAAAAGAAGATTGCCAAACTGTTCAAATAAACAGCTTAATCTCTTTCACCAAACTAAATGCAAATTTCAATACACCCATCAGAAGGCAAGTTTCTTGTCCAGAAACCTGTTCTGAACCTGAACTAGTATGAGGAGCCTCATTTTCCCTAGATTGGCACACTGACCTAAATATATCTGAGAAAAACCCAAGGGACTCAGTGACAGCAAGATATCACATAAATGAGAATGACAACTTGCAACTTAGAATTCTAAGAAGAAAGTTTGAACATTTCACCTTTCCCTGTAATCCCTTGAGATTCAATAAGTATGATTTTGCCCCTAAATATAACTGAGATAGAGCATACAAAGTTAAATCACACCCAGGATAATTAACTCTTATAGCCACTAACATTTGACATAATGAAATTAAGTAACAGGCCAGTTAAATAATTGTTATTTTGATGTAACCCAAATGTTCCAAATAGTGAAGCGTTGAACACTGAAGTTTTTGACTGGAAGAACAACATCCTTTTCCTGCAGCTACTAAAAAAAATATATTATAAATACCTCCAAGACTACAAGGAGAGAATAAATGTTGGAATCTTTAATTTGAAAAGATCTCTTAGATCATTGAGTCCAACCATTAACCCAGCACTGCCAAGCCCCCCAATAAATCATGTCCCCAGGCACCATGTCTACTTGTCCTAAATACCTCCAGGGATAATGATTCAGCCACTTCCAGGACAGCAAGGAATAATTGGGAGCCCATACCAATTGTTGGGTCACAATTATTCTGCTGAGGCTGAATCCTCTGCCCCTTGGCATTTCTTCATGCTGCAAGACCCAGTGACATTCTTAGACAGAGTAAGCAAGAGATAAAGGGACCTTGAATTAGCACAAATGACACAGAAGCCTATCTGTTGAGGGCATGTGAAAAAATTCTTGCAGATTCACATAAATATTGTTATCAGTACCACATCTGTATTTCTCTCTTAGCTGGATTGGAATGATACCTCATGCTCACTGAGCACTGCATCTTCTCCACAACATGACATGGGAAATTAGTCCTCACAGCAAAGAAAAATTCATTTTCTTAATGAATTTGGACAGTTATTTTGTTAAATGCCCCGGCACCTACACCAAAGGTTGCTCTTTAAAACCCTGTAAATAAACAACAGTAATCTTTAATGAGGAACACAGGACTATTTCAATCACTGACTTTGTTACAAAGGAAGCACTTAACAACAATAGTTCAAGAAATCCTATTTTCTTATAGTTGAGCCATGTTAAAAAAAAAATAAAATTGTATATTGGACTTTAAGATGAATAAAAATCTGCTGCAAAAATCTGAGAATCAAATAGTTTTCCTAATGTAAAACCACTGAGAATTGGAAACAGGATAAAAGTACATACTAAGCAACAATGAAGAAAATCTTTCAAGATCTATTCCTCACACTATACACTCATGTATAGTACTGTCCTATATAAATAAAATCCATAGTCAAGGAGGTATTATATCAGAACTACATCCATTCTTATGTTTATAAGAATTAGATTAAGATTGTAAAGAAGGATCAATATAATTTTAAAAAAGAAAAATAGCTTTTACTGCATTCCTTACAGTAATTTAGAAGTGTACAGAGAAAAATCTATTTACTCTGTACTGTACTGTACTATGCATTTAATGTATATTAGAAATTCCAAGGAGGACATCTTCTTTCATCAAATCTATGTCTCCAGATATTTTGTATTGATTGTGGATAAAAAGATAAACCACCTTATTATGTATGCTAACAACACCTTCAATACACATGTACTACATCATGCAGTAACATGCAATTATATCTTTCTTTATTGCTAGTGATAAAAGCAAAAGTTAATCAATCTTTCAATATATTTTATGGCCTATAACTCTGTTCCTTTTAAGACAGTATGATGGAGATCTCACCAGTTTGTTAATTGAAAGCATTTGCAGTTATCATATGACATTTTTTTTTTACATATTTTACTTGGAAATTTCTGTGGTACCAATGAACAACGTGTTGTCAGATGTCACATTTTTAATGACAGACTGATACACTGAAATGCTAAATTTGAAGTCTGTGTCCTACTCATTTTTGTCTGAAACTGAAGAAATTAAGGAGTTATGCTCTGAGCAATCTTCAATTTGTGTGTCCTTGAGGCAAACATCATCATGGAAGCTGCACAAGTACTCAAAAACCTGGCAGCTTGAGGTGTCATTCTGAATTTCTAGTCAGAGTTGACTACAAGGTCAGAACTTACTGCAAGGAGAAAAATTATTTTAACAGAATAGCTAATGATATAACTTCTGACTGTTGACTTATGCCTAGATCTTGGGAGGTTTACTGATAAATCTGTAAGGACAAACTTTGACAAGCCAGTCAGAAAGTCAACAGTGATTCTACTTGACACCATTTCAGGCAAAATGTTGATGTCAAAGGTCGACTCCTTGTAACACTTTGCATTTCCTTAAGTATTGCCTGTTCTTCCTTTTGGCTCTTCTCACACTACAGACTTCCTTTCTCTCCAAAGCTGATTGAATAGAGAGAAATAGCACTTATTCTGAGTCATCCAGAATGTAAGAAGGTTTTATTTTCCCCCTCCCCTGAAGAAGTGACTGATAACTTCTTAAACATGAATGCATTAAAATGTAGCAGCCTTACTGAAAAGAAATGCCTGATAGTTAAATTCTACTTATTCAGCTGGGAAAAAACCCACCAAAAAAAATCAAATGTGTTTTAAATGCTATCTTTCATTGTACTGACTAGTTTTTATTTTCTAGCTTTTTGTAGTTCTGTATATATTTGCAACATGCACACATTTTATATTCACATCTACACAGAATTTACCTTTGTGATAAAACTGCATTCTTGTAAAATGTAGGAGTAACAGAATGCAATAATGATGTAACAGTGAACTTATTTTCAATACCACTTATTTATTCAGGTTTTGTAGCTTGGGGATTTACAAAGCTTCTGTTAGTAAATAATTCATGATTCTCATTAGAATGCTTTATTTTTTGTTCTGTCGGCAAAAAATATAATTTGCAGTTTGCAAACAATGGATAAAGATCAAGTTTCAACCGGTGCTGTCACCTTCTTTGCCTTTTTTTAGTCTTGGACTACAAGTGTAACAAGGGCAATATCTGACTATTCCCTGAAAGAATATACTGTTGATATAATAACAGCCATCCAAATGTCATGGTGTGTATTTCTTCTATTTACATTTCACATAGTACACACTTTCCTAAAAGAAATGATCTTCTGATGCTAATAATGTATATGATTTCAGAAAAATCTGAATACTAAGGATATGGCTAAGTAGAAAATGATGCAAGGATCAGCATGGGGCTAATAAAGGCAGTTTATAGCAATTATACTGACATAGTATCTCTTTGTGTAATCAGATAATGCTCTTTTGGAGAAAAGAAAGGCAGTAGATTTCATTTACCTGGTGTTTAAGAGACATTATTATCCTATGCCACCAGAAACCAACAGTATGTGCATTGGGAAAACTTTGATTTGTAGACCAAGACTGACAAAAAGTTGAAAAATGTAGCAGGACTATTCCTGATCTATTTCAAGATCAAAAGTGAAATTGTACTGATTAGATACTTTCCTTAGTGACTACCCAAGTAATAAGAGCACACTGATGAATTATACTTGACACTAAGTTGCTAGAAACAGAAAAAGGAGTTAGAGTGCCAATCTTAAAGGAGCTGCCTAACCTACATCACTAAAATCACAAAAACAGAAGCCACAGTATACTGCAATTTCTGTCATAATGACAAAACTGAAGAAAAAATAAGCAGAACAAAGCATAGCTGCATATAGAAAACAAACCACTCTCAGCCCTAAGTGTACTGAAAAAGAATTCAAGAAAACACTTTCTTGCTCTGAGGGGAGAAAAGTTAATAATAGTGCTGATAACATATTCATTGAGATAAAGTTGAATGAAACTTATATTGCTACTGCGTGTATATTTTGAACTAAAGCAATAGTTTATTCTAAATGAATAAGCAGATGCAATCAGTTTTATGAAAAGCCAGTGGTTTCTTGCCCTGCTCAAAGATTTAAACATAGCTTAAACATGAGTCATGGAAAACTGGGTTGCCGTCACATTTTTAATAATATATGATTTATCACCAACTGGATTTTGTCTTTGTGTGTGCAGTTGGTTTTTTTTTTTTAATGCAGAAAAACATCCATCCATATAAAAATACTCAGAACTGGTCACCTTAAAGCTACCTGTTTCCCTTAGAAATTACAGGTTTGGGTTTTTTTTTAAATTATTATTTTATTTTGAAGGAAAGCAATATAAACAGGCTTCAAATCCCGCAAACACAAAACTACAGTATTTGTACACAAGAAAGTTATCCTGGTGGAAATATTTTCATAGGCCCTAATACAAGTATGTGCTTAGAGCCCACTGAAAGCAGTGATGTAGAAAATGTGTGTGGACAGAAATATGAGGAAGGGCACACTAAGGACAGGGGCTGCACGTACATTTTTCTTGGAGACTCCAGCATCTCATCACCCCTGAAGGTGTCACAACCCAGCCCAAAACAAGGGACCCGTGGTGTTCATACCTCCCTTGCCTTCAGTTTGTGCATGCAGTCTCCTGAAATTATGAACACAAACCAGCATGCTGTCTTCTTAGCACTTAACTTATAAAAATGTGTAATATTGATGGGGCAATCCTTGGCAAGGGTCCGTAAGGCTTTAGAGTAGCACAAGGCACAGGGACAATGAATTTGGGAGGTTATTCAGCAAATCTTTCAGAGCTGTAACATGTGGCAGCAAAATAAAAATATAGCCACACTGTTAGTACTTTACAACGTCCACAATATTAATTTCTGACCAATGTCAACATTTCAGTAGGCTGCCAACAAAATTAATTATGCAAAGAATACACTCAAAGGAAGATAAAAATCTTGAAAATGTTAGAATGAAATTTGTCAGAACAGGAGAGTGACAAAAGTGTGTGTTAGGATGAGGGGATGGAGGTTATCTCACTACAGGAATTTTGCATAAAGTGGATATCTTAAGTCAAATTGCAGCAGGAAATGGATAGAAAAAAGTGAGACTTGGCCAGCAATGATTTTACAGGATTCTAAGTCCAGATTATTGCTTAAAAATAGCTAAAGAAGGGAAAAAAACCCAATGCCTTGACTAAAACTTTTTCTCTTCATTGCTTCTTGGGAGTACTTAGTAAAAATGCTGTCCCAGCTGAATACTATATAACAATTTCATTATTTTTAAAAAATCTTGAAATTATTTCTGCATCAGGTAATAGCAAAACTCTCAGTTTATACTCTTCTCCATTCTGACTGAAAGACAGAAAGACAAGAAAAAGCAGAGAGAAAAATACAAGCAGGAGAAAGATGAAATGAAGATCCAGTTCAGGTTTTCATTTTGATTAACCTGTAGACTGGAGCTCAAATGCACTGCCACAGGTTTGAAAGACAGATGAATCTTTGCACTTTATTTGGCTGAAATACTGAACCCAGTGTCAAACACTGTGCCTCAAGAAAGATGAAGTGCTGTAACCCTAGCGAAGAGGCAGCAGGAAAGAAGAAATGATCAGAGACCCAGAAAACATAACCCATGTTCTACAAAAGGAAAGAGGAAGAAATAGGTTTAAATACATAAAGTGTCATTGGAAGAAGGATGGGAATAATCTGCATAAAACATTAACAGACTATTGAATTTGGCAAGAAAATTTCATGTTAGGTATTAGGAAAAACATTCAACCTCTGAAATAGCAAAGCTGCACAAGTGATTGGAAAGGCTGTGATTCTGCTCAAAGAGAAAGATAAAAATCTGTAAGGAAAGACTCGGGTTCAGTGATGCCACTTTTTAATGTCTTTTAATGCAAACCCAATGTCTTTACATTAATGAAAAAGAAATAGGGAATCAATTCCAATTTTATTTTATAGATAAGTCTGCACTACACTAAGTCAGCATTAATTTAAATTTTTAGGCACTTTTTTTTTAACAAAACCAGGCTGTTATAGCCCCACTACAGTCATAATTTGTTACAATCTACTTGGATTTTTTTCACTATTTTCATCCTTGACATGACAGACTTCAAGGGCTTTTTGTGCCATTAAATGCTGTAGGGATAACTATAAATTCTTAGAAAAAGCACTTTATCACAACAGCTGAGCTATTCCTTCTTTACCACATCCATTTACTAAAAATTTCAACTTCAGAGTCAGAGAGAAAATATCAATTTATTAATTTTTCTAAAAAATAGATTTTACCTCTAAACATAGACTGACTATCATATATTTGATTCTCACTTGTCAGGTAGCTGTAGAAAGGCTTCAATAGACATTTGTCAAATTTTTTAAATTGTATCCTCAACCACATGGCTGAGGACCAGATCTTACCAAAAACTTGAGACACCATAAGCCAAACTTCGCATCTTCTAAAAAGCATAACTTTACTTCTCCACACTCATGAAAGATGATATTTTTAGATGTGCATTTGCAAAGATAATTATTTTACTGTTCAATTTTGTTCAACAACAAAAAGCAAGAGGCACTGCTCTCATTCTACATCATTAGCCTGGGACATGAAACATTTCCTTGTCCTCAGGTCTAATTCTTTGTTTCTGCTGAGAAGAAACAAAGAGTTGATATAAAACCTCAGTCTGTATCCTGGTTTCTAAACAAAATACGCCATGTAACATTCACCAGAATGGGTTCCTTTTCCCAGTCAATCTGGGCAATTGTGGTTTAGGATTTGAGAGACTCACTAAGAACTGCACCAACTTCCAAACAGAAATACAGTAACCACTGACTGGCAGTTAAAAGATCATGGGTAACAATATAAGAAAATAACAAATATTCAAATATTATTTCCAGCTATCAATTATAATGTCCTTTTCTTAATGAAAAATGTGCGGATTTCTTTTTTTTTTTTCATGTAAAAAGCCCACCTTCTTGTTGCAAAGCAGTAAATCCTCACTCTACTCCATTTCTCCATAGAGATCTGTATAGAAATTACATACTCATGTGTTCCTTGGCAGGATTAGGCTCTTTCCATTACAAAAATCACTGACCTAAATCACATTAAAATCCTCGTCTTCTTTTTGTTAGGTATTTATTCAAAAGAAGCTGAACACTTTCTGGTGTCTTGTAGGCCTGTTTTGTTGCTGCTTCTGCCTTTCAAAGAAGCATTACAAAACACGGTCTCCAAAATTTTTTCCCTTTACTGTTCAAAGTCTGAATCATGATTAACCTCGCCTTTGAAGTACTAGGCACATTTACAATAAAAGACATGAAGACATTAAAGAAAAGAAAAAGTTCTCTTTTTAAGGTGAAAAGGAAAATACTACCACCTCCCTGTGTTATCATCCATTTTTCTGTCAAGTGCTTGCGTTTGTCAAGTACTCTCAGGATTTTGTAGAATTCCAGAAAAGGCATTAAAAACTATTTCTGTTTTAATCATGAAGAAAAGTGGGAATAAGGAAGTAAGATGATTTGTTTTAGACTACACAGCAAACTGTAGAGCTAGATTTAAAACTCAAAGCATCTGACTAGAGTTATTGGGAAAAATAAATCATCAGAACAGTATATTTAACAAAACTGGACATTTCCTATGGTTAAGGAGTAATTTCAATTAATTTCTTGCTGGAATAGCCTGACATTTTCTTTTAAAACTGCACTGTGTCATGGAATCATAGGACAGCACAGATTAGAAGGGACTTCAAAAAATCCAATCTTCCACGGGAAAGGGAGCCTTGATGAGATTATTGAGCACCCTGTCCTATCCCATCTTGAAGAATTCCACAAATGGGGACTCCACCATGTTTCTGAGAACTTATTGCAGTGAATGATTGATTTTACTGTAAGAAAGTCTCTTTCTTATGTTAAAATGATGTCCTGTTTCATTGTTTTTAATTAATAAATCTGCCTTTCCTCATTCCAAGCATGCTTGCTCAAATAAGTTAAAATGCATATTATTTGAATTAGTGAAAATGTACAAACATTTGAAGTGAAATACAATTATTCAGCACTTCAAAGCAAAGGAGTTTTTTCATCCTTATTCAGCAAAAGCAAAAATTTTAAGTCTCAAATTCTCACAAAGGAGGACAATTATTTGTCTAATGTTTGTAGCCAGCAGTTGATGTGACTTTAGGTTTACATACTTTTAAACACTTACACATGAGTCCACATTTTTTGGTTACAGAAAGGAACAAGAAGGACTTTCAACTGAGGTTGCTTTTTGAAGTGGCTGTGTTATTTCATTACATGTGTATTTGCCACATTCCATGGTCTTGCTGCCATGATGGTCTCTCTTTGGTAAGAAGCAATTTGTTATAATACTAAGGGGTTTGGAAAAGCTTAATATACTTCTTGGAACACAGAAATACAAAACCTTTTGCAATACAGTTTGTGTATTAGTGTTCTGTCACACAAACCCATCCTTTACAAGTGGGAAGTTGAGTACAAGCCAAATATTTCAGTCATGCAAAATGACTTGTTTTCCCTCATTAAAGAATCACACAAAGGCTTGGGTTGGAAGGCACCTAGTTCCCAAACCTTTCACTAGATCAGGTTTCTCAGAGCTGCATCCAGCCTGGCATTGAACACTTCCAGGGATGGATGTTGCCTTGATTTTCAGCCTTCTGATGACTATTTACATATTTCTAGTGGAGTTTCTCACGAATGTACCATAAACAAGTAGGTTGTTTTCATACCAGTCTGTGATGGACTGGTGAACTGACCACTGGGGTCAGAGAGGTGTTCCTTTCGTCTACCAATCCTTGATCAAATTCTATTTAAGTCCTAAAATGATAATAAACTTGATCTTTCTCTGCTCACCTCTGAACCTGAGTGGTCTGGTTCTTTTCGTGTCCATGACAGCGACAGATGGAGACTCCACAGCTCCTCTGGGCAACCTGTGCCAGTGCCTCACCACTTGAACAGTAAAGAATTTATTCCTTACATCTAATCTAAACCTTCTCTCAGTCTGAAACCATTCTCCCTTGTCCTGTCACCCCATACTGCTGCAAATAGTCTCCTCCATCTTTCTTACAGGCTCCATTCAGGTACTGGAAAGCTATCCCAAAGCCTTCTCTTTGCTAGGCTGAACAATCCCAATTCTCTCAGCCTTTCCTTATCTGTATTTGACATGTCCTAGTGCTTCAATTGTATACCAAAACTGAACTTTAGCTCTACTAAGATAATTACAAGTATAGCTGCATTTAAAGTGCTATATTGTTGTTCCTTTTAGATAAGAAGGCATTTTGAAAACATATTTTATGGGGTAATGTTTGCAGTATAATTATTCATTTGTTAGCCACATTTCTCTGGCGTCAGTCACTGACATTCGCTCTGCTAAGGATTTACAGTTGTGAGTCACATCAGGTAAGTGAAGCTGCTCACAGACAGAATGGTTAAACCCTGAAAGAAAAGTGCCACAAGGCTCCTGGATCAGCTTGGAACAAACACTGCAAAGATAAACAGGATATAAACAATACAGCTAGAGAGTGTTGCCTAAAGTTGTTGTGTTTTCTGCATCAGGACTTGAAAAGTCGATTTCTCAGAAAAGAACTGTGGTTTGCATATCAAAAACAAGAAAAAATTTCTCAGAATTCCTCCTTGCATAAAGATGCTCGACTGGATATAAAAATCCATAAGCATTTTAAAGCAGTTACTACAATACAAAGGGCCATTAAAGCAAACCACAAAGACTATTATTAATAATTTACACTTTATCAGAAAAAAGTCAGCTATTTTGAAAAAAATTCAAACCAAACCAAACCAAAAAAAAAAAAAACAAAAACAAATGAAAACACATAAGAGAGATGTAGATGTTTGAAGGCATGCCTATGTGAGATGTTCATGCATATAACACATTTCCATGCATATAAAATGAGACTAATACTGTAACGGAGTGCATCAACAGCACAGCAACAAGAGCAAATTGCAACTGTGTATTCCCTCTGTCATTTCTAGTTTTTCAAAACTTGCCTGAAGCACACAGCTTTTTAACATACCTTCTGTAGTTAGTGGTATGCACATTCCATTTCATTATGTCTGTGAGTATTTACTGGTTTTAGTGTGGTCAATATTTCCTTAAAATAGAACATATTTATATGCATAAATACAGTCTAAATAAACATCTAACTTCCTACAGGATAGGGCTAGGATTTTTAAAGGTTTTGCTTATAAGAAAGAGTTAATTTTTAGTATGTGGAAATGCCCTAGTATTCAGAAACAAGAATTTATCCAAGAGAGCAGGTCTGCTCTTGAGATTCAGGGAGACTAATGTTTTATCACATGGAAGATCTGAGTATTTTGCACTTGTGAATATGTCTTCCCAGCTCCTGCTGTGCATATGTTCTATATGCAAAACAAACTTTTAAAGCCATCTGAGTAGGTACTGCCATTTTTGGCAGTAATTAGGAGAGAATGAGAACATGTAATAGACCATCCTATCCAGAGAACTTAATTAGACTGTCACTCAAGATTTTTTCCAAGGTCCCTCTAGTGGAGGTAAAACATTAGGGTTATGACCTGCTTTTTAAAGTCAAACTTTTGTACAAGAACAAAACTAACTTACAAAGCCAGTTGAAAGTCAAGGCAAATGCTGAATATATGGGATAAATAGATACACATCCTTCAACAAAGACATATTATTCCTGCAAAAACACTCATAACAGAAGGAAGATAGAAGTTTTTAAGTACTGTAGGATAAATAATTTTAGATGCATATCAGTGTTCTGATAATTTGGAACTTAAAGTATATATATGGCTCTGGCACATTTAAATTCTAATAAACATTGGCTAATGTAGTTTGGTATAATTCTTTGCAATTATAGCTAAAGAACAAACAAAAGCATATATTGTTCCAAGTTTTTGCCTGAACAGTTCTGAGTAAATGACTTCATAGAATGTCTTCACCTATGAAAGCCATTCTGGAAGTGGAGACTGTGTAGACTCCAAAGCCCTAGATTTACATTAATTGAGTTTGATTCTCTGTATAATATCTCTGATGGAATCATTGGCAAGAAAGCATTAGGATATTTTTAATGCTGTTCATGCTAATACCAATGTTGACATTCCACAAAACAGATATGCTGCTGATTGTCTCTTACTATTAAATCAGTCATTACATATGTTGGACTAGTTTATGACCAGCTACAAATGCAGAGTGAAGTAAGCAAGCAGTTTCACAAAAGTAAACACGGGTAGACTTGTCTGAATTTACTGAAACTCAAATAATCTTCATGACAATTAAAAATACTAGGAAAACAATGGGTAAGACATAAAACTTCCCCTCAGATGACTACTAAACATAAATTATGCAAAGTTATTTGTGTCACAATTTGACTGAAAAATTCTAAAAATTCACTTCAATTATTTTTCTTAAATACACATCAGAAGTATCTTAATTCATATGAATGTTTCAAATTTTTTTCTACTATGATCTGTCAATGTGTGTGTTTTTGAATTCTGGCTATGCATCTCAGATATCTTTTACCACAGCTTTGACCTCTCATCTGCAGTTCTGCTTTGATTAAATGTAGGCTACACAAAAAACAAAACAAAAAACCCCAAAACAAAACAAAACAATTGCCTTTACATTGTAATTAATCCATTGCTACCTATAAAAATTCTTGTGAGAATGCTAATTCATAAATGAAATAAAAAGTAACCTGCTACAAAATTATGTTTCAAAATTAAGAAAATAATGTATCAGAAAGAAAAAAGAAACGTGGAAATGAAGAGGAGTTGCACAGATAAGGATTCAGGTTTTGGGGATTTGTTGATTTTTTTGTTTTTCTTTCTTAACTCTAGAGTGCTTCAGAACTCTGATCTTGCAAAAATTTATATTGCTTATGGTTGACCCAGATGGCGAAGTTGAATGAGAACTGACCCAACACTAAAAGAAACAGGAAACAAAGATGAATCTTACAAGAAAACAATGCTGAAGAAAGAATACATTAAGGGTTCTATGAGGTGTGACACTTTGGTGACAAAGCTCATTTTTCTTTGTTTGAATTGAAGATTACTGTGGTTCTTCCATGAAATATAAGGTATTGCAATAAAGACTGCACAAGACAATAGGATTAGTTTCAAACTTGATTTGCTTTTCTTCTGTGAAATCTAGTTTACTTCATTGGAACTCTGGCTCAGGCATGTATGCTAAGAATATGAGAAATGAAGTAGAAAACCCCACTCTTTCCTTTTGTTCCTCAATGAGTGACACCATGTCACTCTTTACCAGTGGAAAGCTCTGGCTGTGTGCACTGGACCTGAAGGTAAGATTCCCAGGAATTAACTGAAGCCTGAACTGAATGTACGGTGTTAACATGAGGTAATAGGTGGGGTTTACTACTTTTTCCCCTTTAGCAGGAAAAAGCAAATTTCATATGCTGTGTATCATGCCAGTCAGTCACTTTTTGTCCAAAATGGTACTGGGAGGAAAAAAATGCACATTTATAGCCAAACTACTCACCTTGAAATATCACTTGGAATTTAGAAATACAGAACATAACTCAGTAACTCACAATTACTTCAGACATTGGTATTAATAATAATAATAGTATCTATCTGAAAAATATATGGAATCAAAGAGGATTATTAATTCCTTATTTTAATACAAATACACCATGGTGTTAATTTCACTGTAATTTTCTTAGTCAGTTGTCAGAACTCAAGACTATCCTTTCAGCACATCCTCTCTCCTTCCACTTCTTAAAGAAAATGAGAGTCTACAGAAAGAACAACCTGGTTGGCAGAGGTTTAGTTTTACATTTCTGACTCCAGGCAAATGCACCTCATAAGTTATGTTCCTTCACATTCTTATGTCACCTCAAATGCACAGACATGTGGGCTACTTATTTAGTTTGATTTCATATCAAACTCCATTTACAACACCAAACATCCTGAATTCTCTGAGCACTCTGCTACAGTGCTTAATTACTCTTCTGGGGATATTTTTTTCTGATATCCAGTCATACCAGTCTTTCACAACTCATGATCAGGGTCCTCTGTTCTCCTGCCTGTTTCTCTCTTCCTGTCAGTAAGGGTAGGTGGCTGCCAGGGTTTCCCACAGCTGTCCCTCCTCCAGACTGTGCAAACCCCAATCCCCCAGCCCCTCCTCACAGAGTAAGGTCTCCACACCTTACTGCCCATCTTGGTTTACCCCTGAGTGCTGTTGTCTGTCAACATCATTCTTGCACTTTGCATCCCCAAACTGGACACCTTATGTGAGATATGGTCCAACCAGTGATGAGTAAAGGGGAACAACCAGTTCAAATTACCTACTGCCTCTGATTGTGTTGGTACAGCCCAGGATGCTCCTAACCTTTGTTGGTCACACTGCTGCCATGTGTTTACTACTTAATAGCAACAAAAGAAAATGGCAAAACTCAGATTTCCTGAATTTTTTTATTATTATTTCTGCTGTTTGTAAATGCAACTGAAGTGAACAAAACTACTTTGAACTTCTGAAAATTCAAGGCCCCTATATAATTAAGGTTAGAAGACTAATTAAAAACAACAATCCATTTTCACATACTTATTTCAATTTCAAAACATCCTGTTCTCTCACTCTTTCTTTTATTTTCTTCAGAATCTTGCTTTCACATTCCCTCAGAACAACAACCTAATTTCTCAAGGTGTACAAGGACAGGGTAAAGTGTATTATGGAATTATTATATAATCAGCAATGGTCCCATTAAAGGATTCAGCTGGTATGATATTGGGTAAGGCAGAATCATCAATTTTAATGTTTTATTCCATAATGTGGAAACAAATATAATTTCGTTTTATTTTCTCATGGATACCTGGATAGACACCACCCATCACTAAAGGGTATGAAACACAGGTATAGAGAAAGGTCTGATTGCCTTCAATCATAACAAATCTGCATTTTTGGCAGAACTCTGAGTATTTGTAGAAAGGTGCCTAAAAACCTGCTCACTACTTCCTTGGACCACTGGCTGATGAGAATCAGTTTGTTGGTCGGACTTGTTTAGTGGGCTGGGTTTTTCCAACCTATATTTTAATAGTATCAATTATAAAAATTTACTGTGCAAGATAAAGACATTATTAAAACTTTGGATTTTATGCAGTCAGCATGCTATACCTTGGAACCATGTTAAAAAGGTAAGAGACTTCCATTCCAAAGATAGAAGAAAGGAAAAAGGGGAGAAGAAAGGAAATATTATCACCCTCTGTAATGATTTGGCAGTTGACTGGTTACACTAATTTCAGCCTGTTCATGGAAAATAACAAACTATAACTTGCTAAGTACCATCCAAACATACAATTAAAAAACAAAAACAAAAACATGTTTAGCAATATACTTTCAAGAGTGAACTATCTGAATGGATACATAAGGAGAAATGAGGTGTTTTAGCTGTATAGAAGAGGGTTTTTTCTCATTTCTAATGTACCCCTCCTTAAGATGGACATTATCAGAAGTAACACATTGCATATATGGTTCTATATTTCTATTCTGTGCACAGGAAATAAATTAGTATAATGCTTTTATATCAGAATGGTATTTTAGTATTCACTGCTTAGCTATGTTTTAAGCTGAAAACACAACTGATAGGAAAAAAAAAACCCTCAGAACTTCATATAATACTTTTCTACTGAACAAACTGATTAACAAAGCCCTGCAACAGAAAAAAGCTCTGAGGAGGTGCGCACAGCTCCTCACAAAACTCTGAACAAAATCTAGGGAGTGTCCAGAGCAGTTGTGAAGAAAGCTGAACTCATCTGGATGCCAAGGAGACCAGAGGGTCCTCTACAGCCTTTGCTGTAAAGAGCTGTATTGGCTGAGTGGGTCGATGGGTTGGTTAAATGCCCTTTCCTAAAACAATCTAAGGAAAGTACTGCCTTCCTGAGACAGCCAGAGCAGTGTACAGACAGCTCAACAAAGAGCATCTAAACTGAACAACCAGCAACAGAAATTTTGAAAACAGTGACAGACTTCAGGCTGGCTTCAAGCCATGCCTGCCTCCCAAGGAACTGAGGACATGCAGCCTCAGGATGGCAGCACACAGAAACTGGCAATGGGAATCACATGAGCACTGGGATTCAGCTGCACCTGTACTGCAATTGCTACACCATGCTTGTGGTGTGGTTTTAGTACATTGCTGCATCAAAATCCTACGTAACATCAAATGCCTTCCAGTGAGTAAATCTGGTATTAAAACCTTGAACCCTCTTCATGTGGAATACGTAAAAGAACCCAGTTAGAGAGTATTGGAATCCTCACAAGCCTGCAAAGGCATAAGTCTTAAGGAAGAATAGATAATGGCCTTTCAAAGTAAACAAGCAAATTAAGAATATTATGAATCATTCTCTCTTAAACACAAATTTCTTGAAAGAGCATCAGAAACAAATTATCCTTTTCCTGGCACAATACACCACAAGAGAAGGGAAGAAAGCTGTCAAAGGGAAGGCTTAAGTAAAATAAGGTGGGTTGAGAACAACCCTGAGAAGAACTTGAGGGTGTTGCTGAACAAGAAACTCAACACGACCCAACAGAGTTTGCTCACAGCCCAGAAGCCAAATATGTCCTGGACTGAATCAAAAGCAGTTTGGCCAGGAGGCTGATGGAGGTGATTCTATCCAGCTACTCTACTCTCTGTATAGGTGAGACCCCCACCTGTAGCACTGTGTCAACTCTGGGGTCCCCAGCATTAGAAGGATGAGAACCAGCTGGAAAAATTCCAGAGAAGGGCACAAAGATGGTCAGAGTGCGGGATCACCTCTCATAATGGTGACAGGCTGAGAGAGTTGGGGCTGTTAGCCTGGAGAAGAGAAAGCTCTGGGGACACCTTATAGCACCTGCCAGTACCTAAAGGGAGCCTACAAGAAACAGTTTACAAGGGCATGTAGTGATAGGACAGGGTGTAATGGCTTCAATCTGAAAGACCACACGTTTAGATTAAATATAATGAAGAAAACTTTTATTGAAAGATTGGAAAAGCACTGGAGAGGGTTGCAAGGCATCAAGGTGGTGCTGGGTTGACAGTTGAACCTGATGATCTCAGGTTCTATGATTCTGCAATCTTTGAGGTCCCCTCCAACCCAAATCATTCCATGATTCTAAAGTGCATGAAAGGCACACTAAATTTTGTCAGCATCTCCAAGTAGGTGCCTGTACTCAGATGATTGCAGTTTCTCAGATTCACAAGTTTAATGAAACATGAGATTCTAGACAAAGTAAACAATAGAACTTAAAAATACAAGCTTAAAAATATGAACACCATGTGTTTCACATAACACTAGCTTCTACTCTACTGTGTAGGTGAGTGGGGAAAAAATTAGCAACATTTTATCCAAAATAGTTTAGTGTTTCTCACTCTATTCAGAGTAGACATGTCAACGGAGACAAAAAGAAGGCTCGACTAACTTGGAAGGATACAATTTGAGAAGATAATCAGAACCTAATAGCTTAATATGATATAGGCAGCCTTCTCAGAGTTTTAAGTTTTAATGTATCTAAACTATTTTGCTTAACGTTAAAAGATACAAGCAAAACTTGAAGCAAAAAAGAAGATGCATATCATACTAAAAAATTACAAAACTTGAAATGTATTTCACAGTACCCCACAGTACCACCACAGTACCACCATTGTTGCCAGTTCCATATAAAGGTTTGCTGATCTTTTCTAACTTTTCTTGAAAGCCTTTGCCATATTCTTGTAATGCCACAGGCTAAAGCTTTGATCTTTGTAAAAACTTTAAACATTACCGTATTAACTGGCTACTATAAACCAAATATTTTACAACACAAAACATGCTTTAACCATTTTTCAGGTTTAAATCCATGTTTCAGGATTTTTTCTTTTAAGTTTGGTAACAGCAAATCTTATTACTTCAAATGTTACACAACGATTCATACTTACTTACATGACTGCTACTACAATGCACCAGTTATGAGCATGAGGTCAACCCTCCTTCTGTTACATCCTCATGTGAGCTTTCAAATCAATTCTATTCAATATTTCTGCTCCTAGTTTGATTCAAGATTTACTGACATGCACAAAAATGGGATTAACAGAAGGTATTTTTCAACATGGGATAGTATAGCTAAAAGGAAAATTGTATACATTGTTATTTAAATGTCCACCAATCTGCAGATCTTGATAGACAAGTCCTTACTTTACTTTGCCTTTTCTGCACAGTTCTCATTTATTCCTTACAGAATAGCATCTGACAAACATCATGAAGACACAAATAAATGAAAATAACAAGGAAGGTTATAGAAATGGGATAGCTGATTTAGTAAAACAAAGACATGGAAGATTCCTCCAGCAACCAATCTCAATGTAACAGATATACAGTAGAGTGATTGGCCTCAAACACCTGATCTTTATTTTTATGGACTGCCCTCACCATTCTGTTTCCTAGGCTACTAAACTTCAATTGGAAATTAAGGTCGGATAACATAGCTCTGAAAACTGAGGCTAATTTCTGCTTCACTGTTTTACAAGAGAATAAATTTTATTAGCTGGACCTAGGGATCAAGCAAGGTGCTTGGGGTTTCTGTGTGAATCTGTGCAGAATTCAGAATTAAGAGCAAGGAATTTCATATGTTTAGGTTCACTTTGGTTTCCACTGGTCTACTTTATAATTACCAAAAGTTCATTCCTGAGATTGGACATATTAGGAAAAAAACAAAACAAAACAAAACAAAAAACAACCAAACCCACAACAAAAAAACCAAATCACCTGCAGAAAACATCAAGGACAATTTTTATGCATCAAATACTTTAAGTTAAAACATGTGAATTATCTTTTTATTGTTAATGCTTTCTTATGACTGCTAATTAATATAGTCAGTTGTTTCTCTCCTGTATCCACACCTTGGTGTTTTGTTTTTAAAAGTACAGAAAGTGTATACAAGGTTTTAGCAGTGCAATGAAAATAAACTCTTGTGCCCTGAAATTAAAACACTGATTATGCATATTATTTTTCCTACCTTCAGCATCTCTGGGGATCTTTTTGTTGATACACAGTCCAGACAGGAAATTAGACAACTCAAAGAAATAACAACAGGAGTTTTGTTTACTTTAACCTGCTGCATGAAGGATTATATTATTAAGCATGTGTTTTATTATTACCTATTCTATTGTTGAATATTAGCTCAAGAAAACAGAGCATTCTTATTTTAAAAATCATGAGAAGGGTTTTATTGTTTATTAAAGGAATATATTCTATTCTATTCCCCTTTTCAAAGGACACGTTAAATTACTCTATCTATGCAGAGAATATGGTGATGAATGTTGCTAATAAAACAACAGAAGAAGGGGAGAACTGCTTCACAATGACGGTACCTTAAACGAGTAAATTGTTCCTTTCACACACAACAGTCCTGCTCAGTAAGTGCCACACTTCCCTTTCAGAGAATGACCTGAGACTGAGACAGCAGCTGCTTAAACTGACCTGATAAGACCAGTGCAGGTATTTGAAGCTGCTCCTGCAGACTTCTGAACATGCCCACAGCTCTTGGGGAATACCCTGTCCCAAGAAGGCAAGCACAAGCTATTTCAAGGCACCTTTCATCCCACTAGTACTAGTGCCAGCACTAGTACTCCTACAACCATGTGGATCAAAACCCTTCTTCTCCTGGTTAGTTTTCAGACAGATTTAATACAAGGATAATTTTTATCTGGGAAATTAATTCCAGTTTGCTAATGCTACTCATCCTACAGCAGTGAGCAGAGTACCTCCAGCACAAAGAAAGGGGTGGGACTGTTGCTTTCAGCAGCAGCCCACATTTCTGGCTGTCTAAAGGAAACTGTGGAGCTGCAGCACTCCACATCTCTCAAGGTAGATTAAATGCACTTTTGCATTCAGGGGGAACAACAAACTGCTGTTCCCCCACTGAGATCAGTGCCTGACTAAAGGAGCATTCCTCTTCTCTGCTGCCTGTTGCAAAGCAAATAGGCAATTTTGAAGGTTTGAACTAATCTGTTTGATTTCGTGCTGGAAAAGGAGAGGAGTGCTATGGCTGGAGCTGATCTCAGCTGAGAGGCTGCACAAATCAAAGGGTTCAGTGCTTGTCACCTTCCCGTGCAAGATGCCTGCCCTGAGCAAGGAGGAATCTCAACAAGGCACAGCCTCCATTTGGGGCCTATGGAAAAGAAGCACATGAATAGGTTTGTTGTGGGGGTCTCTCTTTTCTCTCAGCAATAGCATATGAAAAAGATTCTGAAAAAGAGATGGACTGTTGCTATTTCATATATGGATTCTGTGAAGGTTGAATTCCCACTGCAAAAGGTGTTTTTCCATCCCACTGCTTCATGAATTTGAGAAATTGATAATACTTATTAAATTATTACAGATATAAATGTAAATTTGCATTACTAGTTGAGATTTAGCTGTTATATGGAAGAGCCTAATGGGTACAGACTTACTCCACTTCAAATGCTAGCATTAAGTTACATGGTTGCTGCTTCCTGTGGAGTGCATTTCCATTGTAAGGAGTAAGGTGTGAAGTTTTTCCAACGGGAAAATGAAGAACCAGCAGTGTCCACAATGGGATTCAGGCAGGTATTTTTCTATTGGAGTTAACTGCCTGAGAGGGTGCAGCATCCACACGGACCCAAAGTGATACACATTTGTACATGTCATAAGTTATTAGTAAGGTAAGTGGTACAGAGTCCCTCCTGGGGGACAGCAAGGAAAAGGTATTCTCTCAGGCTTTTGCTCCTGCAGGCAGAATACCGACTGCCTTCAGGAAAGACACAGCTTTTTGTTTGTTTCACGTTTGGAAAAAGAGTATCAGCACAGTTAAAATCTCCTCTTGAGGGTGAGCTCAGCTGGAAAGTTGCCAGTGTGGTTAGAGTCTCAAAAGGTCTACGTGTTATAAATAAGTGTAGTGTAATCTATCTGCTGGTTGTTTAAAGTGCAGTTAAAATCTCAAATAATCTTACAAATGGCTCTACTGAGATGCCAATAAACTTCAAGATCCATATGATCTGTTAAAATAGTTATAGGTGGCATCTTAAATCCCTTTACACTTCCTTGAAGTTCTCTTCTCAGACTACATCTTCCTTCAAACCTTGGTTCTACTTTGAAGAGACACAACTGCATGCTGAGGGGTTTTAAAATTATTTTATTATTTTTTTCAGGATACCATCTTTTCCTCAAACTATAAAATACCAAAGTCTTACCTAAATTACTTCTCTTAATATCACCCACCTGAAAGACATCTTTCTCTGCCTTCTAGGAAATTTTTTTATATAACATTAGGAAAACTCACTTGCTAGAAAAATACTTTTTTCAAATCTTGTTGTGAAATATTTCCTTGTACTCTGAGGCCTTTACTCCACTTATTCCTCCTCTTCTTTTCTTTCCCGATTTCCATTTGCACACTTATCAACTCTGTTTTATTTTCTGCCTTTCCCTCTTTTCCCATAGATCTGTATCTCCCATGTGTTGTACTCCTGTGTATGTTATGGACACGTAATCTGATCAACCTCAGGATTTTAGATACTTTATTTTTCTTTATGCATTAAGCACCCTGCTGATCTGTTCCAAACTTCTCTGAAATTCGCAAGTTAACATTAAACACCACCAAACCCCTTAACTTTATTGGTGTCTATATTCTATAACTGTATCATATAAAATATATGTATATAAACAGCCTTATCTTGTATGAGGGTGTATGTAACAGATGGTAGCAGTGTTTGTTTGCTGCTGTAAAACTTACTGTGCATGTACTATGTCCTACACTGCTTTAAATGCAAGACAAGCTGGGCAGTATGGAAGAACTCCTGCAGGGTGCTGGCTACAGAATTGTGCTTTCACTCTGGAGGAAAAAAGCAGACTGCTTGATTCCCCAGAGGACCTGAACTGGTATTTCAGGGCACAGGGCAGGGCAAATAGAGAAAACCAACACTGAAGGCAACCAGAAGAGAGCAAACTGCAAGCCTTTGAGTGGAGTTAGGTTGTGCTATCAGCAGTGAGGAGGTTTCTTTTCAGCCCAAAGACAACAGAGGAAAGATTCCTAAAAACCCTGAGGGATATTTTAGAGTTCATTCAACTGAGAAGACACTGAAAGTCATGGGACCCATAGGGAAGGATGCAGGAAAGGACCAACACACAATTACACAGTAACCAAAGGGAAAATTTTCTTTTAGATACTTCTGTTTCATCTGTCTCAGTAGATCTGACTTCTCAATCTCTTAAAAGCCACCTTATTCTAGCTTATTAGTTTGTGCTCTAATACACTTAGCTTTAAAGACTGGAGTTGTTTGATGTCTTTTGTTACACTCACTACAAAGGGAAATGTGGAGGTAGTTCCACTGCAAGGCTCTGGGCAACTCAAGGATCTATCACAGGGGTGAAAAGACAAGACTAGGCAGATGTTAATACTGGATGTATTTTTCAGGCGCCACAGCTAAGAGGTTCAGCCCTCCAGCTGGAGACAGGCAAAAAAAAATCAGTAAAAAAAAAGGTAATTCCATCCCTTGTAAATTGGAGCATAAATACTGCAGTACCCTGAACAAAAACTACTTGAGAGACCGAGTAGCAGTAATGGTACAACAGTTTTATTCAAGCTATTAAAGAGAGGGGTTTTTTTCTGTTCATTTACTTGCAACTTTTAGATGGGTGCCATAAGCAACTTAGGCAGAGTCATCCAAATAATAATGAAACATAACTTCCAGATGAGAAATGCATAAGCAAAATACTGCAAATTTGTATTGATGTATTTATGCAAGACAGATGTTAGCTGCACAGCAGTTGACTTTCTTTAAGTTGATGGATTGAGTAGGACTTAAATCTTCTCAATTCCCTAACAGTCCTGTGAGTTCACAGTTCTGAAGTAACAACTGCTTGGCTTTAGCACTTTACCAAAACACTTATCTATCTCTCCTTTCTGTCTTTGACTCAAGATACACTTTCACACTACCTTTTCCAGGAACACCTTCCCCATACACAAGGATAACTTTACCCGGCCTTCAAAGGCAGATATCTACCCCTCCTTGGTTTTCTGTGTTGTCTCCTTCCTTTATCCCCACTGAGACAGTGGACATCAAGAAACGATGTTTTCATCTTTTTGTTTTGGAGTAAGTATTTCTTTCCTTTCTGCCTCCATCCTACATCACTAAACACAAACTAAAGTCTTTATTTCATTGACATCTAGTTTCCATCCTTTCTTGTTTTACACCGCACTAACAATTCAGGACTCTAACCTACTTCTCACTGCACCAAGCTGTTCTTCCTTCCTCTTATTTTCCCACCTCAGCTCTCTTTTTCAGACACATCTTCCTGGAGAATAGAAGCAAAAAGCAGGCATGCAAACATCTCCAAGGGATGAATAACACACACTTGCATTCAATTATAGTCTTCATTCCACACTTTGCACACAGACATGTAATCCTTACAAATCTCTTTCTAAATTTTCTAGAGTTACAAAATTTTATCTTATTGAAACCATCTAGATGGGGATCCCTGTGACCCAGCCCTTTAAATATCTGATTGCCTCTCCACAGCTTCCTCATTCTCTTTGCCTGGCTACAGCCCAGTATTACAGGAAAATGCTGTATAATGGGCGATAGAGGTTTCAAATAAAAACATGCAAATCATGCACAATTTGTCTAAATATGCTTATGCAGGCCAGATGCAATCTGCAGCTGCAGCACAATCCTGTTTATATTCTTGACGGGTAGAGTTTACAGTCAAAAAGTTCAGCAATATTCTCAAAATGTAACACAGGCCTCACTATGTCCTCATCAACAATCCCTTCACAGCCTACATAAGCTCTCTTGTGTAGAAATAGTAAACAATTTTAAATGAAATACAAATGTTCCGTTTCGCAGATCAGTGTGCTCCAAGTCAATATAGCATGCTTTATTTAGCAGTTATTTACAAATACAGCTCCAAGAACAATAAAATGGTCTCCTGAAGGCAAGGGGCTAAAGAAGCTGTTCCTGTCTGCCTGGTATTTTCCACACTACATGATCAGAAGCTATGGAGCTCCTTTGAGAGGAGTGCTACCTCCTTTGGGATGACCAAGATGGCACAAGACAGCTCAGAAAAGGGACATTTTGCCTTGGTGATCTATTGAATATCTGTTTAGCTCCACAATGTTAAGACTGTCTATCCAAGATGAAATATGGGATCCCTTCCATTTAAGTCATCCTCAGGGTCAGCACTCTCAGAAGATCAATCCCTGATTCATCACCAACCAACCACCTAGAAGGCAGAATATTATGCAGCCCTCCACATCTTTTCCTCCACTGTGATGCCACTCTGACCTCAGCCTCCCAGATTTTCAGACAGCTTTTTTAAGGTTCTTTCTTGTCACAGATTCTCCTTATGCACTAGAGTAAATCTTGCATTTTCTTTTAGTCCTACTCTGCCATCCTCAGGCTTCCTTAAAGCTGGCTTTGCTGTGCTCTGATTCTTTAATTATGTGTATTTTTAAGATGTAGTAACCTTTGCTTCTCCTTCAGCCACATCACTCACTCTCTCCTGTTTATATACATATTCAAGTTCAACTGAAGTCACAAGAACATTTAGCATGCTTGCATGGGAAAAATCACATTTCACTTAAATCACAGAATCATGATTTACTAAGGCAGCATTATAAA
The DNA here is from genome assembly GCA_013397395.1 of Sinosuthora webbiana. Taxonomy (NCBI): domain Eukaryota; kingdom Metazoa; phylum Chordata; class Aves; order Passeriformes; family Sylviidae; genus Sinosuthora; species Sinosuthora webbiana. The sequence goes on from VXBN01006998.1 coordinate 1,545,404, forward strand.
CTCCAATCAAATAAAAAATACTGTGTCTAGGGTTCCTTAATTATTAATTTTCATTCTACGTATAAGAAAATAAATCAGGAAGCTAAAAATTTTAATGCTGTTGAAGAGAAACATCTCTGCAAACAGTGCTTGAGTACACTGACAAGATCAGTAGCTTTAAGTAATTGTGATATTCAGTGGAAAAAACATTACACTGAACATGAGATCAAGAAACAAGGGTTTTGATTCGTCTTATGGTGTAAATATGCAAAGAAATTCTAGACTTCATTTTGCTGAATGGGGCATTTCTTTTTTCGCCTTTTACAACAACAAATGGAACAAAATAAAGCACATAACAGTTAAGTACAGTTTCCTAACTTTGAAGATGCTTAAGAAACAAAAATCAAAGTAACTGATTAATCAATCAAGTCTTGAGATTAGCATTTTAGGTCTTTTTCCTGCCAAAATAAAATCATTAGATGCTTAGAAAACTTTGAAATATATATACACACACACATATATATATGCATATATTTTTTTATTATTGGGGTTTTTTACAAACTACACATTCATAAAGCATATGAACAAGATTGGTAGATATGTTTCATTTGAATTCTGGAATGAAAAGCCTCATTAAAATCTTAAAGCCTCTTCTGCTTAGAGATCAGAAACTATCATCCAGAAATGAATTCCTATTAAAGAGATATATCATTTTGTGTTTCTAAAAAGATTACTTAGAGTGTCATGTGCACCATCTGTGGCAGCTAATTTCCACATTACAGCAAGGAACCAGGAGAGTAAACTGAACATCATCTTTCCAAAAGGAAAAACTGAAATGGCCAGTAGGTCTTCCATTGCATACTGTAGAAGCATACCTAACTGCATTGCTAAACTGGTCAAACAATTAAGACAAAATGTGTGTTGGGATGAATTTTGCTTCTGTCATTCAGTCACTATTAAAGCCTTTATGTCACATAAGAAATACAATTCACCCAGGGAGCAGGAGGTAAGGGAAAACCTAAGGTAGCACTGCATGAAATGTTGTCATAATAAAGGGGTTAGGCAGTATAGACATTAAGACAAATTCTAGTATGCTCTTTTTTACTAAAACTGGGTCGTTGTCAAGAAATTGCTGATGTTAGGATTTCTTGTCATGAATAATAAGAGCTACTCTGCCAGAATGTGCAAGTCATAATAGACTAGGCACATAGAAAATCTTATGAATGACGGCAACATTTGAAGCTCACTGTAATGTTACTAGATATGCCCTCAAACTGATGCTATATTTAGTATCAGTTAAACTTCCTTGGCATCAAACCCACTGGTTCTCATGGAACTAGAAAGCAGAGGTGTTTTAAGTTCAGCAGAGCATGCTACTGCTGACATTCAGTGGCTCTGCTGTTTCCCTGCAAGGTTCTAGGGGGAACAAATAATCTCAAAATATGGTCAAGAGTCTGCCTGACCAATTTTTCCATGATTCTCACATTTTAAAACATTTAGCATACATAAGGAAAAAGTGGAATAAAGTATTCTAATTTATAATTACTTAAATTAAGAAAAAAAATATTCACAGACTTTAGAAATATAGTGATTAGTTATCCATAAGGACTACATTCATTATAAACATTTAGCTTAAGAAGTGGAAGAGGGAGAAATTTCTAAGGTTTCACTAATGTCAAAGCTGTAAGCAAATTAAACATATAAAAGTTCTATCTATAAATACCACTTGGTATAAGGATGTCTGATAAACCTCATTGACTTTACAGTTCCTTAACTCTTGTGAAATTTATAGTCCTATACACTTCCTGACTCCCTCACAAAATCTCCAACACCTTTTAATCTCCATAAAATAAACACAAAAGGGCAGACTACAATTTACCAGATAACATATTGTAGAAGGAGACAACACAAGGGAAAGCATGTACCTGCTACTTCAGCTTTGCATCTGTCCTGTAACTCTGTCAAGAATAATGCTCCAGGTCAGGAGAAACCCCTTAGTGGATCTCAGATCTGCTTCCTGTCTTTTCTCACCTTGCTGCTTTCATTGTATTGCTAATATTGTGGTATGAACTAAAATTTGTACCTAATTTAAAAAAGTCATCATTTTATATGAACAAATACAATAACTTATTATAGGTATAAACACAACACTCATCTTTGCTGCTTCAGTAATATCACAGAGAAAAAATTTAATCTGTAAAATGAAATCTGTTCCTCTTACTGCTAAGGTTTGAAGGGTAGCCTCCTTCTGTTAAAACAAACAAACAAAAATATCATATGATACAAAGTCTAAAAAGGATGAAATAAGGTAAAATGACTTTGCATATGGAATTTCTGGCACAGATTTTATCTTCTTCCATTCCACTGGAGAGAAAGTCCAGGGTATACCGTCTCCAAATGGAATATCTGCACTTCTGCAGGCAGTGTCAAGGACAGTGAAAATGCAGATTTAGTTGTTTAAGGATTTCTAATGAGATTTATGAGTATCTCAGCCTCCACAGAATTTTTTTGATATTTGTGTTCATCTTCATTTCCAGAAGCAACAAAAATCTAATACATGATGGACAGGAAGGCATGAGGCTTTGAGATGGCAATTCCTCCAACCTGTATCCATGTTAAAACTAAGGCGAGTGATGAGAAGGGGCAGGGCAAGATGAGGAAAGGATCACAGTATTTTCACTTTCTAAAGTGAACAAAGGAGAGCAGAAAAATAGGTTTTTTTCCCTTCTGGTTCTATTCTGACTTGGGCATAGAAACTTAGCAGAGATTTCCTGACAACACTGACTGTCAGAGAGCTGGTGACAGAAACTGTTTCTGTGAAATCGAGGTAGGTGCAGATGTTGGATGATCTAAAGATGCAGCAGGCTGGGCATGGTCATCCACAAAGACAGTCAGATATTGCCCACTAACATCAAGGCTCTCTACAAAGCAGTTGGTACAAACCACTGGTAAAACCTTTACTGAATGCTTTAGAGTCCATACTGGGATGTGTAATATGGTGGTTACTTTGCTGCTATTCATCAGACCAAGGTCACCACATTTACTGCATTATAACCACAACTTTTATCACAACACCGGTAGCAAAAGGCCTTGGCCTCTTAGCTTAATGACTTTGTCAAGAGGGAAGAAAAATTCTTGTAGTTAATGCTGTACCAAATGGTTCGAAGGTTGGTAAGATGACAAAGAAGAAACACTAAGCAAGTGAGTAATGAAATCAAACCAAAAGTTTAAAAACAACAAAAAAGCCATACATATGTAGCAGAATTTCAGTAAGTTATTCAAAACAGAAGCAAAATCTACAAGAAAAAGAAGCAGATGTATGTGATATTACCAATTAAAATCTTCTTCTGGCATCCAAAATCATACTATCTATATTCCTTTCTACCCTTATGCTGAAAAAATGCATTTGAAAAGAATTATGCATTGACAATAATGTATACTACCATTTTAACATAGCTGAAAAGTCTGATGACTACCACATTCCTCTGCACAACTAGAGTCCAGATCTCAGATTTTACCCAGAGACATTCAAGGCTGCCATTTGGAGGTGCAGACAGGCTAATCCTGTTCATGCATCCTGCTACTGCCATGTAAAATGCAAGCTGCACTAAGTGCCAAAAATGGGGGCTTAACCCATAAGTTTTCTCAGAATATGCCTAACACAAACTGATAGAGTTGGGTTTCCTGCAAAAAGTAATTATGGCTCCCATTTTCTCTTAAAAACAGGACCCTCCCTTATTATGTTAGAGCCTAGAGATTAAGTTACATTCATCCAAAAAGTAAGAGACTGAGCTCAGGCTCCTTCTTTTGCTAGAGGCAATGCAAATCTACATTACTGGCTACACAGAAGTTAGGCTGAAAAAAACATTACTTTGCAAAAGGCATGGGCATTTATTAAACCACTCTAACTTGATCAAATTCACCCCATACTCAATGTCCATCAATGAAATTGCAACGGCATGCTAACCAGTGTACTTAACATAATGTGAAGGTGTTTTACTGCTTTCTGCACAATATAATTTCTCATTTTGTCCTGACATGGAGCTTTGAGTAAATAGTCAGCATTTTGGAAGATGAGGCTGGAAAATTAGAATCTATGGAAAAAATGTCAGGAAGACACTATTCACCCATAAATAATTTCAGCTAATTTTACAGTTGTTACGCTGTCCATAAGTACAAAAATACAAAATTGTGTATTCACCTGTTCTATCAAACTTTTATTTTAATAGGTAAAGAGAAGAAAAGAAAAAGAAATAAAATAAATCAATAAAATGTATCCAAGACAGAATATATTTTCAGTAAAACATCATTAATCTTCCTTAAATGCATGCTGGATGTAGCAGCAATGTCTTAGGTGTTTTCTGATGAACCAAGACTAAGAAGACATCTAGCCAGTCACCTCTAGTGGCCAAAAACAAAGGCAGAGAAGAAAACAGAAAAAAACATCAAGCAGGAAAAGAAAGAGATGAAGATACCAGCAACCCCTGGTAACAACACAGGCTGGGGGATGAACAGACTGAGAGG
>VXBN01006998.1:1549968-1612247 GCA_013397395.1 Sinosuthora webbiana
AAGGGAAGGGAAGGGAAGGGAAGGGAAGGGAAGGGAAGGGAAGGGAAGGGAAGGGAAGGGAAGTTCCCTCAAAATCGTTAGAACTGATGAACCTTAAAATAATTGTGCCTAAATGTGGTTTTAGTCTTGCCACAGGCTGGTCTTAACTGGTATAAATAATCAAATACTTTCTAAGCTAAAAATAATTTTAAAACCCTACCAAAAAGGGGTAGACTAAAAGACTGTTATGAAAAAGACATATTCTTTGAATAATCAATACAATAATTAAAAAAAAGTTACTATGCAAGAAATAAATATATTGATAATACCCCTGGCTGGATGCCAGGTGTCCACCAAAGTCACTCTATCTCTTACCTGATTAAAAGGGAAGGTGGGATAAATTTAATGAAAATCTTGTAGGTTGAGATAAGGATGGGTTGAGAGATCCAGTTAACTATCATGGGCAAAACAAACTCGAGTTGGGGAAATCAGCTTAATTTATTACCATGAGCAGCAGGGGCACAGCTGGCTCACCATGGTCTCCACCATGGGTTGCAGAGGAACCTCTGCTCTAATGCCTGGAGCACCTCCTACCCCTCCTTCTTCACTGACCTTTGGTGTCTGTAGAGTTGTTTTTCTCACATTCTCACCTCTCTCTGCCAGCTGCTGTTGCACAGCACTTTCTCCCCCTGCTTCTTAAATATATTATCCTAGAGGTGCAACCACTGTCCCTGATGGGCTTGGCCTTGGCCAGTGGTGGGTCCATCTTGGAGCCAGGTGGCATTGGCTCAACTGGACATGGGGCAAGCTTCTCACAGGAGTCACTCCTGGACCCCTGTGCTACCAAAACCTTGCCATGTAAAGCCAATACAATATCTTCATTAAAAATGATGACATTTAACATAAGAATGTTAGGCTAAACCCATGTCACTGTGACTGTGCCCAAATGCCACCTGTCAAGAAGCTGCACTGAGACACTGTCTGACAGGGTGATCTGAACCCATTCCCCAAATCCCACAAACCATTTAAGAAGTTGCCTGTGATCCACACCAGGTGGATTTATTTCCCACCAAACTCACAGCTCCCTGGAAGGGAACATCCTGAGGCATAATTATTTCATGTTTGCCCAAAGCTGTGAGACCAGGGGGTGAGGGCAGGCAGTGGGCTCGGGGCTGCTGCTGTGAGCGGCTGCTGCTGGACAGCTCCCTCAGGGGAGGGAGGGAGGGAGGCTCATCTCACACACCCTGCGAGCCCAGCCACGGCACACTGCCTCCTTGCCATCTCACCTCTGGTCTAAATAATATTCTGCTCTAAATAATGCACACATACAGTACTGGATTTTTTAACTTATTTGAGGAAAATAAAAAACCCAAACCACTCGGTCTTTACCAGCTTTTGCAGGACAGGAGGGAAGCACTGGCTCCCCTCAGCAATTCATGAAGGCTGGTAATGTGAATGAAGTGTACTATCTACAGGCAACATCTGTACCTTCTTTCAAGCTTATTTCTGATAGCAACTACCATTTTCACATGCAAGCAAGGTATGACCTCTTCTCACTCTCTGTTATTTGAGATTTTCTGAGCTCATTGTAAGAAAGGAAAAAAAAAAAAACCTAAATAATTTCCCAGTCAAAAAAGACCTTAATGCTGAACTTCTAAGAGAGTCTAAAATTACTGACAGTTGTGACTGAAGGAAATAGACAGTTTAGTGCTTTTCAAATAAATTGATGTGTAGTCCTGAAACAGTCCTATATGTCAAATGGCAGGTTGGAGACAGGGAGTTGACTGTAAAATCAACATCTCAGTGCAGTTCCAGTAAATGCTAACAATAGTATTTTTAAAAGGTGCACACACATATATGCATGTTCACAGAGAAATTATATATAGACTTTTAAAGATGCCATTGCATGCTTCAAATATCTATCAAAAATAACATCTGATGAAAATTACCTTTAATGCTCTGTAATTAAATACAATACCTAAATGATTATGTATAGACATCCACAAGGAAATAGACAGAGATACAAATGGATTTACTAATCTTTCTGTTCATATAAAGTTAAAGACTGACAATTATATCAGAGTATTTAAAAGGAAGTCAGAGAATAAAACTGCAGCATTCCATCACCATCCTATTTAACCTGCCAGTACATAGATAAAGGAAAAAAATGCACAGTATTGTAGATGTTCCTCTAACATCCTTTTTCCTAACTCTAAACTCTAGCTTTTCTAATTTGTTCACTAAAATGTTATGTTTAAGATTTAAAATTATCTTAGCAGTTCTTCTGTTTTGTCTTCACTTAAGGGAGTGATTTTTACAGATTTTTATGCTCAAGACTACTTGTCTTAATTTTTTCACATATAGATGAGACTAAATAATCTATGACCTAACTGTTTGTTTTCTAAACTTTTATAAGGAAGAGGACAAATATCCATCATGAACAATGCAAAGCACTCCCTCACAAGACCAAAGCAACAGTGCATGAAATTGAACTCAAAAAGAGCCTCCATTCTGTGTGACTTCTTGGCTGACACAATTTAGATATTTATAGCTTTACGAATATGCCACTGGAAAAGAACTTGAAGCTTTTTCTAGCTAGGAAGGATTAATGAACATGTGCACCTGGTAATTACAGCACTCCATCTTCTCAAAGCCCTCACATTGCCTCAATGGCAGAAACTGTAATGAAAAACCATTGAAAATATCAATCTGCAATTCCATAAGTCATTTAATTTTTAAAATATATAATCTCTTTTCATACTTTCTATGAACTATGCTAACAGTGGTATGCAAAAAATCATACCTTCTGCTTCATATTATTACCTGGAACACCTAATTTAAAATGAAAAATTCATCTGATATCATCTTGGGGTTTAACTTACTCTAGACTCAAATTGGAAAATGCATGGTAATGACTTGTCAAATACTTCCACAAGAAACAGCAGAAAAAAACACAACAGCCTGGGGTAACACATGCAATTCTAAGACAAAAATTACACACTAAATTTCAAAAGAAGTTTACTAGAAAAGAAATGTTTAAAGATTGGGGAAAACAAGCATTCTATACTTTTTCCTAAAGAAGGTTTTCAGAGTTGTTGTCAGGTGGAAACTTTTTAAGAAGTAATGCATGCTGCCACAAACATTTGGCTAATATGCATACCATTAGAAATCTACAGTAGCAGGGGCACTGTTTGTTTGTTAAAACACTACCTGGATAAACTTGAAAAACACTATGCACTTCATGTTCTATTTTGAGATTAAAAAACACTGAAAACACTTGGAAAATACTACCAAAAAAAAAAAAAAAGCCACTTTATGATCAAAGTAGTAAACCCCTGATTAGTCTATGAGCATCAAAATTCGAATTTTCTCATGTTATTTTGACATTTGGTATAACATTATCCTAAAACAGCCAGATACATGAAGGGATGAAGCAGACCACCAAAAAGTAAAAACAACATTACTAATACAGGTTATTTTAAGCAGAAAGCCTCAACTGCTTTACAAGTGAAATTAAATTTTAAAATACATTTTAGTGAAGTCCTTAGCTATTACAACATTTGAATGAAAGTCAATTATAACCTAAAGGCACAGACATCTATATAGCTCTAAAAGTAGTCTTTCAAAAGATATTTAAGCACAGTACGAGATTTGAGCATTAAAAATGGCCTTTTATTGTTAAAACATACTGTTCCTTGGTGGATTATAGAAAAAGAAAAGGCTCCAATAGAGATAAGTGTGCATGAAATGCTCTCTCAAGAGTATTCAACCAAACTGACTGCAATAAGGGGACTTCAAAAAGCAGCAAGAGAAGAGATGTTCAAAGCACCTTGCAGCTTTGGGCTGCTGGCCTCTACTGCTGTTTTTAATACAGTTAGGTTTAACTTGGGAGCGGATAAATAATTGACAGAGGTATTTTCAGAAAGCTTTGATCACCGCACCGTTTGTCACAAGCTCCAAAGTAGTCACTGCGATAACACTTAATCTGGGGCTTCTTATTTCAAGTACAAAAGCATCCCCTCCCACCTACTGCTCGCAGACTCCTGCATCAGAGCAGGAGACTTAAGGATGCAGCCTGCACAGCACTAACACACCACGCTCTCCACCGGCAGATTCCTCCTCCAGCACGCCTATTTTCGCATCCTTACCTTTAAAAGGCTGTCCAGAACCCGCTAAGTTCCCCCAGACGGTTTTAGTTCAGAGCATGCAGCAGAGCATCCGCACAAAGCTTTGCCATTGCGAGTGTGAAGAGAGAGAGCTGCTGGGATGCTGAATGGCACATCAGCCAACTTTGTGTGTATCCGCGGCTCCCTGAAAAAGCTGGACTGAAATTCCCCTCGCCTGCGGATTGGATTCAACAGCACACAGTAACTGTGAGAGAGACCAAGGACTGAAAAGGGAAAAAAGGGAGAAGTGGGAGGGAGAAGGGGGGGCACGTCTGAAGAGAAAAGAAAAATCGTGTCCCGGATACTGGATAAGTCTGGGCTATGAAATACAAGCTGCTCCTCAGAGTCCCACAAACACTTGCAAAACTACTCTTCTGTAATGTTTTCATTGCACAATGTACCATAGGATGCCATCAGTCTAACAGCTGATATTTCAATATAGAATGTGTTAACTATTTGCCTAACTAACATATTAGGCGATAACATTTCAGCTTTCATGCTAAAATCAAAAAAAGAAAGTGCAATATGTGAATAAAACTAATTTTAGATATAGTTAGATTACAATTTTCCTAATTTTCTGCAGACTATTTTTGTACTCATTTAAGTTTAGCTAACTGTAAAAAAAATGTTTTCTTTCTTTCCTGTCATATACAGATATTGAAATTCTCATATAATGGCCCATTAGTGTAGACTCACCTGCATTACTTATCCAGTCCTTGCAGAAAATCTACCTCTACCTCTAAGTCCTACCTTTACATTCTATGTGCTAGTCAGTCTAGAGTGAATCAGTCTGCAGAGTTGTTACTGGCACGTTACACCTGCTTTAAATATTCTTTACCAGAACAATGCTTACACTATTCTGATGAATCTGTGCAAAATGAAACATTTTTATCTGTCATAGTTAATGACATACACATTATATACAATAAAAAATAAACTTTATGTATCTAGGAAGATTGGGGTTTTTTCCCTGCAAATTTGGCCTTTGCCATTTTAGGGATAATGTTGAATAACATATGATATATGCTTTATCATACAGTCTTTCTCAGACCATAGTAGTGTACAAATATATTTCCACTTGCTGACAATGAAAATACCATTTTCTAGTGGCTCTACTCCTTTGGCGCTGGTGCAGCAATTTGAGGTTAGAAGTAAAAGTGCCAGGAAGATAAGAGGCCAGATGTACCATAGAGGTGATGACCTCATTTGGAAAAAAAAAAACCCAAAAAACAATTTGGCATATAGTTTAAATAGCAGAGTTTATGTCAAGTGGTACTTTTCTTTAGTGAGGTTGGATGAGGAGGAACACCTCAATCCCCTCCAAGGTCATAGGACCCATTAAAATGTGTCATAGGACACATAATAAAGGTCAAGCAGGAAAAAGGACCATCAAGGTAAAGGACATGGCTCACAATTATATCTATTCAGTGTAATTTTTTTTTTTTCTCTACAAATATTATATCTGTCTAAATGTTAAGGAGTTCACACTCCAAATTGCATTACCAATTATGAGGCGTTAAATTGGCCTGTATAGGTTTTTCAGCTGCTATTGACCTCATCAAACAGCTGTGATTTCTAAGCAATCAGTCTCTAATGAGTTTAGAAACAATAAAGAGAAGTTAAAATACCAGATGTATTTCATTTATCTTTAAAGAAAAAAAAAAAAACAAAAACAAAAACAAAAACAAGCCTCTCTTAAAATGTACGTCTTGAAAACTTTAATATGTACAAAATGTTCCTTGGTTTTGCATTTTTGGCTAATGCGTGGAGGAATCATCCTTTAATGACTGAAAAGGAAAAAGAATACTTATTCTCTGCCCGTGTCTTTTTAATATAGTTAGTACCTTATCAGCACTCAAACACACTCCTGTGAACAGCTCTAGAAAACTACATAGAATGCTGGAATACCTTAGCTCTCTTTCAATCTTGTCCTGGTTTTATTGTCTCATAATGCAAACATCTGTAATGCACTGAAAATTATATTGCAAATTTTAAAACCAGGTAAAACTCGTGCACCTAATGAAAGTATCATCTCAGAGAAATCTGAGCTGAAATGAACAATGTAGCTATTAATTGCAATGGAAAAAATGCTATACACCCATCACAAGTAAAACTTTCAATATTGCAATATGACAATATTCTACCCTAAAGAAGATTTTTGTTAAGGCTAGTTGAGGTCACCAAAATAAATAGATAGATAAATAAATAAATAAGCTACTATATCAAATATTTAAATATATTAATCGAAGGGTAGAATACAGGCTCATTGAAAGGGTTATGAAGACAATTCTTAGCTGCAAGTACAATGATTAAAGTATTTAGCGTTTAAGGGCAGTCAGTCCATCATCTTTCCTGGGCACAAAAGGAAATGAAAGCAAAAGAGCCTTTACAAAAGACACTTTAAAAGGTTTGTTTGTTTAATTTTGACGACTGTTTAAGGAAGCAGGAAACCAGATAACCTCTCTGCAAACAATTCATTATGTAGCTGCTACAGTGCTACAGCACTATTCCAGGACGAATACTGCACACACATTTCATGTGCACTTAGCAGTCCCTTTTGTGTCCTATGCAGAAATATTGCATGCACATATTAAATATACATTTGTCGTTCCTTTTGACTCTACCGTACCAGGACCGAATGTAAAGAAACTTGTTGCAAAAAGTTTCAAGTGCTAATCCCAATTTTGATTTACACTACACCCTAAAGTAGTTTCACTTTCCCCCCTGATATTTTGCAGCCTTTCAGCGGAGCTAACACATCCCATCTCCCCAATCACAGTTCTTTCAGAAAACCAGAGGACTAGACCCTGGAAAACAAAAGTCACTAAAATGACCCCAGTGATTGCAGCTATCAAGGAGTTACAGAGAGATAAAATGGTTTCTAAGTTATCTAAGCTTGCCTGTGTGGAGAACAAACTTTGACTTAGCAAATGAATAGGAATTCAACAGAGAGATGTGTCTGTGTTTGCCATGAACTCTCCTACAACAGTCATAAGGCTGCATGATGATCTATTTAAACAGATGCAGATAATCCACAGCAGACCCCAGATAATGTGGAAAACATTTAATCTGAATGTGAAAAGAAGCACACCAGTGCAGAAGGTCCACATTCAGAGCGTTTTGTGGCCAGACAAATCCCGGAAGAGTTTCCTCACTGCTCTTGGATCATCATCTAGAACATCTCTGTAAGGAATGTACAAGTGACCTTGCCGTGATTACTGACACTTATGTTTATGACCATACTGGAGATTATATTCTGCACATTAAACACAAGTCTGCAGTGGGATCTGGGTAGCCAAAACCAGAAGTCAGGAAAACTCTCAGGAAAAATAGTGGCTTAAGTTAAAAGCAGTGAATGTTACTAAATGAGATTGCCAGATCTATCAGCTTTCAAATTTTTGATTCACTGTCCAGCTGAGCCTGACATCTTTTGGTCAGACAGGTATCACAGTAGAAACACAGAAGAAAAAATAATTTCAGCACCATTAAAAGGACTGTATCTCAAAGACAGTGTTCATTTTTTTTTTCTGCAAACAACAGTGCAGAAAGGGGCAGAGGGAAGGGGCACTTTATAGATAGGTATTTTATTTGTCTAGGTTATTTCCAGGAGATATTATGAATCCACAGGTAAAGGAGACATAGAAGATCTAAAAATGGCTCCTTTCTATTACCAATGCTCTATTCTTACTGCTCAAAATGCTGCCATTTTGGCTTTAAGCACTCCTGTCATTCCTAGGCCAAAAATTCTTGAAAACAGAAACTGCATAAAAGATGCAGTCACACCTGAAGTTGGCATAGTTTATAGACATGTAGGATGATGGTAATATTACCATTAAGAATTCTACAACCCTTGGGGCTTGTATTCTTTATGGTATTCTTTATCCTTTATGCTTTTAGAACTTAAGTCTGTGTTTTCTACTTCCCATGACTGTGAGAGAATTCAGGAGCTAACATTGTTAGGGAAAAAGGCCCTGCTGCTGCAGTACACAATCAAGTACTGCAAGTATTACAAGGACACAACTAAGAATAAAAAATTAAATTAAGAGCAAAAGAATGAAAAAGATAACCTTCAGTTAGCTCTGAAAAGGTGAACACCCCCTCACTGCACTGGTCCCTGTTCAGCATTGTATAACACATCTGCAGGAGGTAGTGATTCCCCATCCCTCCCTCCCATGTGTGCCAAACAAACTCAGGAGGCAAGCTCCTTTTTATTGGCTTTCTTACAGACTGGTTACCTACTGTGAACTAGATATTTCCAGTTTCCAGCTATTAGGCAAGAAAAGGTCTAGTTATAACCCATTATAAGCTTTCCTGACAATGCAGGTTTTCCTGAACCTTGAACAGGAGGTGCTGTAGAGGAGCAGGATTTACTATGAACTCCTGATTTACTCACCTCCATTCCTGTTTTCATTTGATCATTTTAAGTGACTTTTGTGAAGAGGAAAGTCAACAGACTAAACTTTAGGCTTTGTACACCCCCTTTTAGAACTACACCCACATCTACCAGCTACATCAGATCATCCAGATGACCTTAAAGACTTTCTAGATACCATTAAAAAAGGGCTTAAATTACATGGACTTTTGCTTTGTACCATTTGTGAAGAACTGTTCCATGGTTTCACTATGCTGTGTGTCTCTAGGCTGGAAGTCCTTGCATAGTAGGTGAGGTATTCTGCGGGTGTTCAGGAAGTTGAAATCAGTCAAAAGACTCAAAAACTCTCAAGGGTCAACTCTCTTGTTGAGTCACTCACTCAAAGGAACAATTTGTTTTGTTGATTTCACCTTTCATTTTTCCTCTTAAATAACAAAGGTTTGAAGTAAAATGAGTTTCGTTACTCTCAGGGAAAACTACTTAGATTACAAATACCTATATTTTTTTTTCAAGTGACATTTAAAACAGTATAGTAAGGTGTATTAGTATAACCTACCCATAAAAAGTTATTAGCAAAGTTCTAAAGGGATGGAAATGTAAGAAATTCCTTAACACTGACAACATCAAAGTTGAACAGAGAAAGGAGTAGAAACTGCTCTTTCACCTCTAACAAAAACTACTGCCTGTAACTGCTAGGGCACCTGCTGTGCTATCAGCACTGCAGATCTTTCTGCCAATATACTGCCTGTTTCTTCTGATGTGGCTGCCATCCCCTGTCTCCAGCTCTTGGCACGTGCGCAGATTACTTCTGGATGCAGCAGTGAGTTTACCTCCAAAATGTGCTTTGACTAACACATCTAAAAAAATGATACTGCAATATCGTGCACTGCTTTTTCTTTCCAGGCAAATTAGTTAATTTGCCAGAAGCCTGTGCACGGAGTCTTACAGATGCAAAGGGCACAAGGAGGCTAGAGACATGTACTCTGTTGGTATCACCAATATTGTTCCCCTGCCTCGCTGGCTGAAAAAGTGACTGTTCACCTGACAGCTACCAGGGAGGAGGAGGTCACACAGAATTCTCACATTGCAATTCACATTATCACATCTCAGTCAGTTGGACTGGGCCTGTCCACACAGGACATCAGATATGAGATTTTATAGATGAATTAATTTTTAGCGAAAGATTTATTAAAAGATGGCAATTTTCCATGGAAATAACTGCTTTATTCTCATCATCCAACAAACATAACAAGGCTTCATTTTTATCTTCAGATTATAATTCTCACTATTTCAGTTGAGAGAAAAAATGTCAATAATTGTTTTGCTGCTTAGCATTTTTAGAACAATTGCCATATATCTTGAAAAAAATCATGAGGTTTATTACAGGAAGGTTGTCAGCTACATTAAACACCATGAATAGTTTCAGTAGCTGTAATATATAAATTTACATATGCCATCCTACCACTGAAAAGCACATTTTAAAACTAATATTTGATTTTGCTCCTTCCGCACATCTTGTGGTTCCATTCAAGATGAAATTTAGCATGAGAAATTGTCCTGTGACGGAAAAGAACATCCCTCAAAGTGTGCACACCAGTTAGAAAGACGAATTTATTCCACTTCAAAGAAATGCATGTTCTATTTAGACTTGTATTTTATCACACTGGGTTTGGATCTTAAATATTCATTTTGATTATGTATTATTTCACTGATTTATTCCCTCATTAATTCAATCCTATAGTAATGTGATCAACTTCAATGGATATATTTAAATTGTTACATACATCTTATCTTTTTGTGCTACACCAAATTCCTCCATCAAAATAGTTAATTAAGGAAGAAACTCAAATTTTTCTTAATCTCACACTAATGCATAATTTTTTCCTTGAAAAAAAATACAACTTAATTATGAAAATGAATCCATGAATTATATGAAGACATGTGAGTAATATTAGAAATGAGCATAGCAAATGAAAAGTCGACACAGTATTCATGTTTGATTTAATACATCAAAAGTGAAGCAAGAGTGTGTCTAGAGAGCTCACAGGTCATATCATCTGACAGATATGTAATACCCAGATGAGTGCTGATAAGAAGACAAAATGAGATATATCTGTTTTTCTACCTAATGTTTTGTTAAGTCTGTTTGTACATATTCATTTTGGTATCTCAGTTACAAAGGCGGTGTAATACAAAAGGACTTGGGACCTCCAATTTTTTCTCCTCAACAAGACTTTTTTTTTCCTCACACTTAGTGCAGAATCATTTATTCTATTCCTGATTTTCAAAGAATCTGAAGGAGTCAAGTTCTCTTATCTCAGTGGAATTGATGATCCTTTAGCCCCATGCTTCTCGGATGACTTTGAAAATCCTACGTCCTTTCCCTGATTATCCATCTATTGAAGGGAACATAAAATTTACTTATCTGGGGTAATTTTCCAATATGAAAAATGTGCACACATTGCTGAGAGATGACGGTGATGTGAATATGATCAAAGGGAAACATGGGGTTAGATTCAGGAATAAGGCAGTGATGATTTAACTGCCTTCAGCAGAGGAAAAGAGTGATTAAAAAACCCCCTGCTTTTTATTAGCAAAAGAGGAGGAGAGTACAAGGCTTACAGTAAATACAACGTCATTCAAATTACAGACATTTAAGTCAACGACAAATTCCCTTCTTTTTTGTTTTTTCACCCTTTCTTCTGTTTCTTTTCTGCCTCAGTCACCAACATCAGCAACAAGACAGTAAAAGCAGCCACAGCATCTCCACGTTTTCAGGAGCACAAAGTACTATCATGTTCTATTTGTGTCATAGCTGTGGCCAGTGTGAGAGGCTGGAATATTAAAAGGATAGGTCATCACTGAAAAGTGGTATTTTATTTCACAAAGAAAAGAATTGTTATAAAAAAGACAGCCCATACCTAGTGAGTCCTGTTTCTGTTCTCAGTCTAAGTAACTTATATATTGATGACAGAGAATTTCATGCATAGCTTATGCAAACTACTTTTTAAACAACTCAAAATATCTATGATTGACAATAGTTAAAGCTAACAATAAAAAACACCCCTAAGACTTCTGCTGGTGTGTTTGCAGTTACTCAATATAGATTTCTAATAGTACCATGACCATCAGTTTCTATATTTGGAATCTTTTCTACGTCCTTCTAATGAAATAAATATCAGCTACAATCTTCTTTTTCCCCAAAAATGGAAATAAAATACACAGGATGTTCTGGAAATTTAAAAGCAAAGTAATCTAATTGATTTGCTGTTGTTTGTCTTTATTACTTGTCAAAGCTTAGAATTTGGCTTGAGAAAGTATATTCCTAAAAAACTAAATATAATCATTGTGCATAGTGTTAATATTATGAAGTTGAATAAAAAATAGATAGCATCTCAATTGAATAAATTAACTGTTGGAGGCTTGAACAGAAGTCATGATAGGGAGAGAATACAGCCACAGTATGGCTAGATAATATGGTTACAGATAATAGACAGTTTTATCCATCTTAGAAAGGCTGCAGAAGTATCACTGAGTGTCTTCAAGGTCAAACATAAACTTGACATCATATCACTTATACTGCTATGTCAGAAAATGATACATCACAGTTATACATTTATTAGTGTGAATAAAACCTTATGTGCTATTTGCATTTTGAAAGCAATATTGAAACATTAACTCCTAAATCCTCAAAACACACTAGAAAGAATGTTAGGCAGAACAGATCATGGAATTACAATATAAAGGAGGAAATTAAATTCACATTTCTAGGAAAAAAACTATATAAAAACTGAGTTAGATTAAATATTTTCCATGTTTTTTGTATATATGAAATTCATAAAGATAAAATGAAAAAATTTCATTGGATCAAAATAGCAGAAGAAGAAACTGGATGGATATATAAATTCCAAATACCTTGGGACCTGCTATTACTGAAAACAACTTCACAGTTTTTTACTTGTAGAATTAAATACACCAATGAAGATCATAAATTTAAACTTAAGACTGCCTTATGATTCAGTTGAAGATCTCTGTTCTTTTAGACTAAAACACTGCTGTTTCCTACTTTATATCTTGGCCAGACACTTTTTAATGAAAGCTAATTAGGAATTTCATCCAGTAAGGGTCAAGAGACATCCCAGAAGATATACTAGAAGTATTCTTCCCACCCCATCTCTTCCAGTTTTAAAGGCACATCTATTTCCTCAATTCTGCCTCAATTTCAGCAGTAGGGTAAGGCTACTTATATGGTATCCAGATCAGCTTTACTCCAAACTTTCTCACAGTTCTACACCCTATAAAGTCAGAAGTCAGCAGTCATCTACTAACTGTTTTAAACTATACAATAGAGGAATTTTTTAACAAAGTAAAAAATGTTAGAAAAGAGAAAACTGAATCGATTTTGAAAAATTCAAAAACTTTTACACCCTCCCCAACAGCATGGAAAAGCTGACACAGACATCCCTTTTATGCAGTGTAACCACCATTTATTAACTCTGCCCCAATTAGGCCAGAACTAGCTCCACACTATCAAAACTATCAAGCCAAAAACTGCCAGGCAGTCATTTGGATCACATTACATATTACTTATATTCACAACGTACTTTTTATAATTACAACATCCTTTAAACCTTATTAAATTAATATTTTCAAAATTTGTTAGCTATTTTTTATGACTGCACTACACAGTGATTAGAACTTCAGCTCTACCATTTAATACCCTTTTAGAAGGAAAACTATGAGCCATCTAAAGTCCATGCCAAGTATGTACCACATATAGCCAAGCTTTCTTTTGTGTAAGTATGAAAGGGTCATGGTCTTGAGCATAAAGCAGAAGCATAAAGGTCACTGACCTTAGTCCATGCAGTGAACAGATCTTTTAGACATTGGAAACTTACAGAAGGTGTAAAACAGCAAGTTTAACAGAACTGCAATCAGGAGGGAAATGGCTGTTTAAATTTGAGTATATGTAAAAAAGTGCATTCCTTAAACTGATTATGTTCTCTTACTTACTTATTTATTGATTTTTTTTTTTCCCTCATCAGGGCACCTCACATTAGATAAGTATAACCAGGTTTATAAAAATAGAGCGTTTCTTCCAAAATAACAACAAAGAAAGATAAAGTCTGTTTCTGTTCTCAAATTTGGTTTGGATGAAACACTCACTAGGACTGAGCCAGACATGAATGTTGGGAGACCTTTTCTTCTCAAAACCAGGTATTATAAAAAAGGATAGTATGCACGAAATAAAACAGGTTTCAGTGTAAGTTGCTGTTGCAGACTATGAAAGTAAATATTATAAAAGCACATTTATCATTAGAACTAAAAAAAATTAGAAAGAAGGAAAATTTAAAACACTTGCATTCCACCTTGCTTCTTCATATTTCTTGCCTGTCTTTACAGCTTATTCTTGAACCTATTCGACCTAGAGTAAAGACCTCCTCCAGAAAGCTTATGAATCATTCATTTAAATGGATAACTCCCAACAACCAGAAATAATAAAATTTGTTTGTAGACCTCCTGCCTAGGGTCTATAAGGATAAAATAAAAATCCAGCTTTAGCCATTCAAGTTGAAGCTGGGTTCAACAAGTATAGACCTTTATAAAGGGATAGACCTTTAACTGGGGATATCTGAAGAGACAAAGTTCAATTAAAACAGCAATTTCCAACTGACAGGATTCATTTAAGAAAGAAGAAATCCTGGACACAAACCCACTTGTGACACATTTTTTGCCATGTCATTACAGTTCTTATATTCAAAATCCTTTCTGCTGGTAGTACCAACTGAAGGATGCAACTTTGCATGGAACCTGAAAATCTCTCCCTCACTGGGAGCCTTGACTGTAGCCTATTAAAATAAAATAAGAAAATGGGGAAAGGGAAGGGAAGGGAAGGGACCTAAACATTTTATATTATAATATTACTCTTATAGTGCAGCAATACTGAAAAAAAAAAAAAAAAAAAAGGAAAAAAAAAGCAATAGTCTTTTCAGTAGTACTAATTCCCCTAAAACTTTATATTTTAATTGGAAAAGCAGGGAATTGTACAAATAGACCTTTGTCATTCTGAGTAAGGTTGGCTGAGAAGTAAAAATAAAAGTCCAAATGTATCTCTGACGTTTTATATTCACACATAATTGTTCAAAATGTGTTAGATTATGTTGCTCTTCACAACCATAAAATTTGGTGAAGTGAGAATTTCATACTCGTACTCACTTTATCATGGTCACAATCAGGTTCTGTAAATGCTTTTCAAAATGAGACCTTTTAAGTGGTAGTCATCATTCTTACTATCAAGTTTCCTGGCAACTGAGTATCTGAGCTTCCATTAAACCCAAGATGCTTCAGGAACTGTATTACACTTTACTCCTTTTCTTGGCTCTCTAAATAGATACCTAATGATAAACATTGTCTGAAGGGAATAGAGATTTTCTTCTTTTTTATTTCCATTAAGGTCAATAGTTTACTACTTCGATCACTGCAGACCTGCCCTATGAGTCTTTAAGACACATTAAAACAATCCAGCCTGTGTAAAAAGAAAAAAGAGAAAGAAAAAAAACAAGTCCATCCTGTCTATAAAACTTAAAAATTGATTGAAGAGAATAGAATAGAAATACACGAAGACTAGTTTCTACCATCAGTATTTTTTTCAAAGTCCTGCTTCGCTCAGCCCTGATCATTTGAAACTCTAACACAAGACATGGAGACACACTGACCAAAAATATTATTTCCTTTATAGATGGCTGCTAAGAATATTGCAAAAGAGTTCCTGAAACTTTTGCAAAAAACCCATCCAAAAGTGCATGACTTATTTCCTTCAAAACAAGTAAACTCCTTGATCCAAGACTGCAAAGTAGCAGTCATGGTAGAAATAGGACTTTGCTAGGAGAATAAAGAAAGACAAGATGAAAAAGCAAATCTGACAATGGAGTTACTGAAAGTTCACTTCAGAGATGTGCTTTCTTACCATGTCACTACCACATATCAAAATCACCTGCTTGCCGTTCCATTTTGTCTTGCTGTTATGAAAACCTATGGTTTAAAATTAGTTTTACTACACCTCAGCATTACTTTATAACCAGAAAATGTTTTTCATAAAGATAAACAATAAATGCAACATCCATGCAAAAATCCCTCATTTTTGTTTAGAAAAAAAAATCTGAGTTCTACATTTTATCTTATGAGCTTTTCTTGATAGACCATGTGTTTCTTACACTGGAAAAGACTATATTTGATAAACTGACCATAACAGTAATTTATGGATGTACACGGATGAGTTGCAGTGACAGATGACAGTTCATATTTAACTTTTGGCGCCTCACTTCACACCATTTAAATACTTTGATGTTCAGGGGTAGGACACAGGACCACGTCTCTCAAAACTCCAGTCATCCAGTGTAGGATAGATTGTGGAGATCAGATCACTAGATAATTTTCTGCTAGATAGAAATAGGATGTCTTGACATCTCATTTATGAGTGCATATGCAGAAACCTTATAAAAGAAGGCCTGGGTAGAAGGAACATACAAAATAAAATAAGAATGCTAAGTGCCCACATACAGACATATATATACATATATATATATATATTTCCTGTACATACAATCACAATAACTCAGAAATCTACTATGAAGTAGAACTCCATGAAGTAGAATGGTACAGTACATAGCAACTAGTAACCAAACATAGAAACAAAAAGTAGGCATGCTGACACATTACAGCAGCTGCAAAGGACAGCCCAATGGTTTTGATGGCTTTTGCAACTGTCCAGAGGTTTTTCTGCTTGTACTATCTCAGTTGAACTAAAATTTACTTCAACCCCAGCTGCTTTGGGTTTTGTTAGGGAATGCATTTCATTCAAAATAAAAATTGTCTGTCTTAGATTTTCCCATTTATGGGAGATTTTAGTTGCTTCTTTCTTGATCTGGACTAAAAGTTCCAGGGATGCCATTTTATTGCTACAAGGGAAAAAATAGTGCATTCTTTGATCCTTCCTGAAAGGTGCATTGTCCTAACTTTCAGAAATTGTCTAATCACGTGCATGCTGAAACACACAAAAAATATCAGGAAAAGTTAAACATTTGAACACAACATACTGTTATACTTTAAGACATTATTTCCATATCATAATCATGTTTCTGAACTGCCTTAGGCTTAATTTCTGGCCCCTTCCATCATATTTTCTGCTTGGTGTGGTGCCATGTGATTTTGAGTCACATCTGAGTATGTTCCCTACCCACATTGTGTATATCGTGCACAGCTTTTGCTTCCAACAGAACCTTGTAAAATTTCTTCAAAGAATGATTTATGCAAGGTAGAAAAAGTGCAACATTCACATGTGAAAATTACACTACAGTATTGTTCTCCCAGGAGCCATAAACAGATCAGAGTCCAGTCTGTGCTATGGAAAAAGAACTATGAAGCTCCCTGGGACCTTTAATCACAATATGCTGGCTCTGAATTGAAGATCCATTTTCTATCATGTCCCATTGGACTAAGAAAAATCTGTTTGTTTATGGAAGTTAATTTTAAACTTTTAGCAGAGAAAAAAAGGATGCTGGAGGTGTTTTCCAGCTTTCAATCAAGCTTGGCCTTATTCAAGAAAAAAAAATGTGCATTGTTGTGCAGTGTTTTCCAATCAGTTTTTCAAAAACCATAGGTATTAATAAATATTTTTTCTCTGTATTCTAAGAGAATATAATAATAAATATATATATATTTATAATAAATATAATTATAATAAATATATTTTCTCTGTATTAGGAAATACCCTTACAAACTAGGAATAATTTTATTCTGTACAGTCGTCTGCGGATATAAAAGTGTAAAATAAATTCTCATCTGGTCATACTTTTCCATCAGTGGCTTCAGCTTCAGATCTGCACTGGTAAAGTCACTTAATTGCAAGAGAAAAGCAGTGAAGCTACTTGAAACCTAATTCTTTATCAATGATTTTATTTAAACAGAATAAGAGTCAAGAAATCTGACAAAATACCACTCACAATGTCACTCCATTTATCAGAGAGGCCACTGAGATTTTACCAATGGAAAAAAAAATTGAGATGGTATAAAACACAGTAAAGGATCTCTAAGATTTCTCTGTGGTTTTTTGACCTTTGGGCAAGATTTGAATTAAAAAGTTCTGGAGCTAGATTATACTTCAATTAGGACTTCTGTTGACTATAGATGACAGATTAATAAGATAGGAGAAAATAATACAGATTTCTAGACTTTCCCCATATGTTTTTCTTTTGATTATGACAATTGGACCATTTTTATATACTTAATATAATATGGCATCTGATTTCTGATTCACACTAGGACTGCAAGCATTGGAGGGCTGGAAATATGGAGTGGAGAGGAACAGTTTCCCTTTTCTGACAAAAGGGCATTCTGACTGATACTGGTCATAGTTCTGAATGACTTTAATGATAATGGCAGTATAATAGGAATAATGTTAGTTTAAATCATGGTTATAGCTGAAGAGGTGCTTTGGAAATAATTCCATGCAGAAAAGGAATACTCTTGAGCTGTGTTACAACCTCATATTCATCCAAATACAGTATTTTATGCAGAAATATGCATGTTAGTTACTCCTTGCTAAACCCTAATTGGTGCTTGTCCTGACCTGTCATTCTTCAGAAACGGATATATCAGATTTATATATTCAGATATATGTGTGGAAATCACTGGTACATGGCCTCATGTCAGACAGCTGAGATCTGAATTTCTCACTGCTATAATGAAAGCTGTGAAAGACTGAATTTATTAGAATGCAAGGGTCACTTGCCTTGGCTTTTCTTTGTTGCAAAAAACGTAAAACCTGTATTTCACAGACCAATGGCTAGCAAGGGACTTGAATTTCAATTTCTAATTCTTTGATTTTTTGGTTTGCTACTTCTTATACTCTCTTTAGGTTCCTTCCTATAAAAAGTACTTAAATATCTAAGAAAACTTAACAGAAGTCAGAAAAAAAAAAGGGTAGAAAAATTTTAGAGATCTTAGAAAGATCTTAAAAAACATAGATACTTAAATCCAAAGATCTTAAGAACAGTAACAGTACAGTAACTGTGCAAATAATTCCAAGAAATCCATGCAATAGTGGAACAATGATAGACTCAAGAGGAACTGAGTTAACTACAGAAAAGCAGAAATAGTCAAAAGTGAGGATAGTCAAAATTCAGATTTAATACTTACACTTGAAATTTATATTTTAATGTTTTAAAATCGGTGGAGGGGGTGTTATTTTTAGGACTTTTTAGCAATTTGATGGCAGAATGGGGAAAAAAAATTACTTGGTCTATTGTTATATTGCTTCATCACTTGCTTAATGTGCCTAATTATGATGAAGCTATCCTGGTATGACAGTCCAGTAATACCCAAAATAATTACCTAGCCCTGTTTATATAGTTTCTAAATTTGTACTGTCTTCATGAGATCAAGCACAGCTAACACAATTAATTTATCCTCATGATAAACTGTCTCTGAGGTCAAGGGTGTTCAACAGATTTTAAATCAATATTATATAATAGCTGCTGATATTAACTTTAAAAGTAATTGCATCCCACTTAAAGTACTACTGACAGTATTATGAAGCAAAAGACAATTTACCTTTGAAACGAAATAAACCAGCTTAATTAGGATTCTAAAATTCCAAACAATTTTGAATAGCTCTCTTTCACTACTACAGAAGATACTGCCAAGACCTAACGGTAAAATGCTCAGCACTGTAGCTATTGTGAACAATTATGTCAGGTCTACAATGCATAATAAGTTGGGGTGCTGTAAGTTCTTCTATAATGCTCATTTTGATTTGAAATGCAACTTTGAAAAACTTCCATAGGAAAATAGAATTTTCCTATTATGTTATGTTTTAACTGATGCTTTATTTTCTGCATCAGTTATTACCTGTAAGGACCCTTCAAAGACATGGCAAAATTTTTTACCACACTCTGAGCTTTTAGGAAGAAAATTTAAAGCTATATTCTAAGCTTCTCTCTATATTATCTCATGTTGGCATGCTGTTATTTTGTTTTTGGAGGTATGTGAACAATTTTACACATAAGTAAGAAATATGAAACATTATTATTTGCACACATGACTTTTACAAATATTCTGGTCATAAATGAACTTCAGAAATTGGTGCATATCCCATTTGTGTTATAAAGTAGTTCAAAAATATTTTTTAATCATACTAAACATAACTTCACTTGGTATCTTTCCATTAATTGCAGAATAATTTCCATAAATTGCAGAAACTAAGCTTATACATTCACACTAACTTTACTAAGTTTATCTTTTTCTTTTCTTCTGCTGCCATGTGCTCAAAATAATAATTTCTACTGCCAGAAAGTGCATGCTTTTTTCAGATACCAATGTAAGAATCATGTAGATTAGGATGCTCTTAAAAATTTGGAAATTAGCCATACAGTCATGAGATAATTACATTTCATTAAGGTGATTTTTACTCCTAAATGTGTTATTCTTTCCCTCAATCAGTCTCAGTATTACTGCAAATAATCCAGCAATATAGGCAGGACAAAATATATTTGTAATTCTCTCTGTCAAAATACAAGATGTATGTAATTTTTCCTAATTAGGAAGATTGGATTAAGAACAAAAGTTGTATTCAAAGACTGTGTTCTGAAAATGCACTTAGGTTACCCCAAGGGTTGTGTTTGAAAACATCATGTCTTTAAAATGCATAAAGTCTGTTGAGACCTTACCAGAAATAAATCAACTAGAAAAGAATCAAGCATAAATCTAGTCAAAGCATTAAGTATTATAACTAGATTAATTATATGAATGAAATAAAAGGAAAATATTTGCTCTTTGAAATAACTTATCTGGGGAAATGAGGGTACAGCAATGTTCCTACTTGTTCCTTATTGCTGCAACATGCTTACAATCCCATCTCAGTCCACACTGATGGTTCAGTATCAAAATAACTTTGTTCATTTAAAATTCTTAATGTTGTTTTTTGTTTCTCAAAACTCACAATGACAGGAATTTGTTTTGCCTTGTTTGCTTTTTTAAACTAAATACTGATTTCATGTTGACTGGTCTCCAAGGATTTCAGGAAATCTGCTGGAGCCCAAGAGAAGCCAAAATCTCTAAGCAATCTGATTTTAAGTTGTATTTAGGGGAAAAAAGTAAACCAGCCCTGCATCCTTAAAGAATTTGAAGACTAAGAGATAGTCTCTAGTGATAGAGAACTGTAAGTCTGCTAGTAAGCAAAGAGAAAATGAAGCAGCACATGCACCAGTTAACCTGAAAGTACAGTCTACCTCTAGGAATAAAGAATGCAAACCCTGCTGAAAGTCTGGAGCACTCCTATAAAAACAAAACAAAACAAAAACAAAACAAAACAAACAAACAAACAAACAAAAACCAAAAAACAAACCAACAAACTGTCAAAAAAACACCCTACAATTATTCTGAAAGAGAAGTGGAAGCAAGAGAATTGTGGACAGAAGAAAGTGGTAAAGAATCAGCCATGCCTGGAGTTTTCATTGTGACACAGACAAAGGAGATAGTAAAATTCTTTGAAGGCATATAAAGAAATAGGCAGTTTATGATTCCTCTGTGTTTTTTCTCAAATATAGCTGTTACCTAAATTCTGTAACTACAGTACAAGAATTTGTAAAAGATGGACAAAGTCAGGAATGTCATATCATCTGCAAAATCATACATGCAAAAAGTTTAGCCATACACTAAATAGAATTGAAAAATGTGTTAATTTCTTTGTAAATGTAATTAAAGGGTCTATGAATATGTGAAAAACAAAGAAAAAAAACAAAAACAAAAAAACGAAACCAAACCAGAAAAAAACCCAAAAAAACAAAACAAAACAACCAAAAAAACCCAACATGGTAAAACCTTAATCCCAGTTTTAGCTTTATCATTAAAAAAAAAAAAAAAATAGAATTCTGTAACAGAAAAATACAGTGACCAAGATGTAGAACCAGCAGCATTTCAAATATAAATGAAGCACAAATATCCATGAAAACCCATTACCTTTCAGTTTAATAAGAAACATCTATCTATTAATACGTAATATGTCCTAGAACTGTGTACTAGGCTTTGGGTATTCTAGAGAAACAAAAAATATAGAGTGATGCATATATATGCATATATGTGTACATATATGTACATAATATACTGTGGGAACCATCAGTCATGCCCTGACAGCCTTGAAATATTTCCTACCTGAGTCAGCCCACGTGGAATGGTACCATTTTTGCTGGAGTTCTAGAAAAAAAATTCCAAATGTTTTGGAAATTCCAGTAATAACTGATCTGAGGAAGGAAATTTTGCAGATGACTAAATATTGTTATTGTATTTGGGATGGCTGAATAAACGACATGACTCCAATCTTCTTGGAGGGCATATAGCAAGGTTTATTAGAAAGCAAACCTTTTTTATACAGTGCTCCCATACAATTGGACATGATTGGTCATTCAAGCCAACACCTCCTCGTAAACATCTTTGCAAGGAAACAAGCTGGCAAAGCAGCAGGTGCAGAGATTAGAAATTGTTTGGAGTGTCTTCTCCCAGCTCCTCCAGAGCAATGACTGGGAAAGTCGATCTCACCTGTTTTCCCACAGGCTCTGCTGCCACCTGATGCCTAAAAATTTCACTTTGACCAGGTTGTCAGCATCCACAACTAAAGCAAATCATCTCATGACAATGTGAACAGGAGTCTTGAGTGAGTCCCTTTGAGATCTCCTTGTGGGCTGCAGCACCACTGAGTGGGATGCCTCTTGGAGCTCCAGAACCCACACATCTGCAGCACTCAGAAAACCATCCCTGATGATAAGGCCTGGCCTGGCACCTCCTCATGCACCTCTACTCCTCCATGTGCAACCCATGTTGAGAAATGTGGAGGGATTTGACCTCAGTATTTCACTGAGATTGAGGAGAATTACCTTTATACATATAGATATAATTTTACCCCTCTCTTGATGTGCAGGTGTGTGAATTGATTTTGGTATGAATATTGTTATTGTGAATCTGTAATTAGGTCATTGCCTAATTTAATTGTAATTAGGTCATTCCTTCTATTTGATATTTGCTGATTAATAATTTAGGATTTTCAAATGGTTAAATTTCCTATGTTCCAAAAGCATGATGTACTGCAGTGAAAAAATATCATGTCACCAGAATTAATTGTTAGATGGCTTTTCTATTAGTACTTTTAAAACAAAACATGTACTGTTGGGATCATTAATTTTTTTTCCCTTCTGAAACAAATAAACAAACAAATAAACACAAAGATAATAAGTTTATCAGCCTAATTTCACTGACTTTCTATTTTGCCTTGCTTATGGCAAGATTGCAGAATCATCAGCCTTGTGTAACAGAACTACTGCTGAAGGTATTAAAACTAAAAAAGAGGTAATGAAGTAGAATAATGATAGTAAATATAGAAAACACCAGAAGAGGCTTTATTTGAGGAAGTATCTCAAGGATGTTCCCAGAAGCATGAGTTCCTCTGAGTCTCTAAATCCTGTAACACTCAGAAGTAACATAAGAACTAACAAAAGGCTCAAAAAAAAAATTCTTGTCAGTCATCATAAATGATATTAGTGTGTCTTCCAAAAATCAAAACAGTACGTAAATATAACACAACCTATGGGTTCAAATATGTTAGAGTGCCCACTCAAACTGAAGTATACAGTTTAAATGGCAAAACCATTTAAGCTAATCACAGTGAGTATTTTCAGTCTATTCCTAACCTCTGTTCTGTATTGACTGTAAATGCAAAGTTCGTCTTTGAGATCTTGAGAGAAAACCCAGCTAAAACTAAGGCCCCACGTCAACAGACTGTGCAATTACAAACAAATACTCCTTGCCTTGAAGCCTTTATAGTCTAATAGAAAACACTAAAGCACTTTATCTTATTGGAGCAGTTCCTGAGATCTACTTTACTCTTGAACAACATCTACCAAATGCTCATTCACTCAGAGCAGATGTTAATTTGTGCTAAGAATTCTGTTAGATTTCTTGACAAAAAGCTCTCAAACAGTTTAGGTAAATTTAGAAAGAATCTCGCTCTCTGAAAAGTTTAAACAAAATCAGATTGTTTTGCAAGTTTTTTTGGTTGGTTTTTTGTTGTTGTTGTTTTGGTTTTTTTTTGTCATTGAAGGCACAAGCAAAAGTCTTAAATACATTAGTAACAAAATATTCTTTTTTTTTTTTTCTTAAATGATTAATAACAGCATTAGAACCCTCACATAAATACCTATTAGCAAGTCATCCCATTAAACTAAATGATTTACATACAGTGTACAGAACAGATCTTTTCCAATTCAGCTGTTCTAAACAACTGTTAAAGGAAGAATGTCTTGTGCAGGAAGAATTTAAGACAACTGTAGTGACTCAATCATGGAACACAGGATGAGCTCAATGAGAGATAAATAGCCAGATAATGTAGCAACAACAACAACAACAAAAAAAAAACCAAAAAAAACCAAAACAAAAAAAAACCACAAAAAAAACCAAAACAAAACAAAAACAAAAAACAAAACCAAAACCAAAAACCAAAAACAAAAACAAAAACCAAAAACAAACAAACAAAAAACCAAACACACAAACAAAAAAAAAACCCTCCCAGTAGTTGTCATTAATATCTTCTTCCCACTAAGAGTGAGAAGAGAACCCTCTTCTGCTAGGGAAGGCAATAGAACATTATCAAATAACGTAAAATAAATAAATAAAGCTGATCACCTAATTTATATGAAATAATTCGCACCTATTTCTAGGTTGGAGTAGAATAAAACTTGTATGAACTCTCTTACATAACACAGGTGAATAACAGTTCCCATTTCCACCACACTAATGGAAAATTAGCATTCATAGAATTCTCTGCTTATCTCAGGACCCTGAAACTCAGAAATATTATTTTTTACATACTAAAAGTGTTCCCTGAATATTTTAATTTGACTTCTGATACCAACCCAGTAGCAGGACCTTGCCCAGTTTGAGTACATCTTTATAAATCTTCTTTTAAACTACACTTCCACAGAAATGACAAATAATTGATTTTGATTGTCACCTTTTGGGGGGATATGGTGAGACACATAATGTTTCTCACTGTGAAACTGAGAAATATTTGCCATTCTAATATAGTCATTGTATATTGAAAAAGCTGCTCATAATATTTTCTATTTCATTTCTTCTTTCCCTTCTAGCATTTTTGGCAGGTGTGTACCTTTTGTATGCCAAGGGTTTGCTGTCTTTGTTAAAATAACACACCAAAACAAAACTCAAGAAGCCATTTTGAAATCAGCAAAATTCTGAGATATGTACATCTAAAATTTAATATAGTCAGAGGATGAATACAATAGCCCATTATATTCTTCTTCCAATCAATGCATAAACTGGAATTTGCCACACTCCACAATATATTATATATCCATCAATCATTCAATGAAAATTGAACCTTGTAAACATGTGGGGCAAAACAAAATATTTATTTCTCCTTTTAACTAGAATTAGGGTAGAATAATTGCTTGAATTAAGAAGATATTCAGTAAATGCAAAATACTTAGACCCATAAAATAAAAGTTTGGGGGTTTTTCTACAGTGGTCTTAATTCCATTGTGAAAAGTCAAACAGATTTTAAATATTTTAAAAATTGCGTAGTTGATACAGGGTTTTTTGTTTTTTTTCACCCATCAAAAGCCTAGGTTTTGAATTAGAAGCTACAGCATATCTGTATTGTGTTTATTTTTAGAAGACTGGGAAATACAATATTTGCTGTCTGCTGAAGTATAATAGAAAAGAAAAAAAGACTGAGATCAAAAAATGTCTCTCATAAATATCTAATGTTGTCCTGAACTTCTGCCATAATCTTCACTAAAATAATATCACTTTTTTTTTTCAGTTTTTAATTTTAGAAAGAAAATTAATTGCATACACAACTTGATGTGAGCAACAATGCGAGAAAAAATTTCTTCCAGGAGCTTTAAATGGCATAAAAGAAAGAAATAGCCTCTCTCTAAAAGATTTTCTTACAAGTAAGTGTTCGTAATGAAGCATTTGATAACTCTTTAACACAACATGTCAAATAGTTTTAAAGAAAGTACTTTTCAGAAAACAATTACTCCAATTTTCTAGATTTTTAAATTTCATATGATTGAGCTCTCTGAATTTTTGTAATCTTTTTGACAGTGTAAGGGAGATGCTGATCCTTTGTTTTCTGCTCTGCATAAACTCTAGGGTTTTCATAAGGCATATTTTTATAATGCAGAATGGTTCTTCTAAAACAGTTTACTTTTTGAAGCAAAATAACATTAACCTACTGTCTTGTCCAGCCTGATTACTATGGGGCTTTACTTAATGGATTTAGAGGGGAATGGAAATCTGTATGTGATGGATAGAGTTTGCAAAGTCTGTTAGGATGCAAGGTTCTAAATAAGATTATTGAAACTATCCATGACAAGTGTCCCATCAAGACCTAGTTGTACTAATTTATAGAACTAATATGCATAGAAAGTTATTCCCCAAGAGTCTTACCCATCCCTGATTGTTTTATGTAAGCGTTTTTAATGGCCAGGCCTCGAGATTCCCAGGCTGACCAGTCCTGGGAATGGGACAGGGTTCAAGTGTCATAAAATATCTTATCTCTACATCTATTCATCAATACCCACAGATTTAATCATATGTCATAGTGATCTCTGATGCAATACAAGATGTACTTTTGGAAGACTTATGGAAGCAAACCAGATAATTTTTTTGTGAGGCAAAAGAGCCAATATCATCCGCCTTCAAAATCATCATTCATCTAGTCACTCACTTCCCAAAACTTCCAAGACACAGTCAGACTAACTACTCTATTTATAGCATGAAAAAAGCATGATGTCCAGATTATCCCTGACACCAAGATAAATTCATTAATATTAAAAAAAAAAATAAAAATTGAATCCTCTATTTCCTTTATTTTTTATACAGAGACAAAAAAACACTTGTGAAATAGGTGTAGACCTCCTCAATATCTTTCCCAGATCCCCATGTGCTAGCACTCACTTGAACTGGTGAGGATAAATTCCCTCACACAGTGAGGCAGTTATAGTCAGGTACCACCAAGACTGAGCCAGTCCAAGAACATTGTTTTCTCCAAGACAGAGAAAAAATCCCGGCATTATTCATTCTACTCATGTATAAAAATTGTGCCAGTCTACATCTGTGTGCTAGTAGCTATTTCAAAACTTTTCATAATGAAATGCTTGAAAAATGCATCTTAATTAATAACTAACATGATTTAATTCCATTCTCAGAATAAACAACGCCATGATTTACAATAAAACTTAAATATAGGCCACGAATTGTCACCTAATGGTGCAAGAGCAGGCAAAATCTCATAAGCAACTTTAAAATTTATTATTTCCTATAGCCTTCAGACATTTTAATGTCCTACTAGCAATGATAATAAATTAATTAGAAACTTTTAATAGGATACTGTAAATTAGGCATTGTGTGCAGTAAAAAAGAATTAAATAACAGATTTATTTGTGAAGGAATACTTCTTACAGCTTGAAATAATAAAAAAATATTTTTACTACAAATTTGGAATAAACCATTTTGGTATTTCATCAATTCCATTAGTAGCAGTAACAAAGATGAGGAGCCTTTCAATAGTAAAAGAATGGGTAAGGGTTTATATATATATATATAAATTAACTTGTAAAGATCACAGTATTATTTAGTATTTTGCTTAGTGTAAGGAAGAAGGAGGGAACTATTTTACTAGGAAATAATATGAATGGAGGAAAATGAAGTCTTTCCACTGCTGATAGAACTTCAGTCAAGAAAGGCCCATAAAGTTATTTTTGAGATGAGCTCAAACCAGAAAAAGAAGGGTTTTGCTCAGTTAGGGACCAGGTGTCACATACAGAGCTCACATGTATTACTTGAAACATTTCTACTGAGACCTTAGAAACTGGACACAAGACTGAAATCCCCTGGGGTGTCTCTGGGTCTTTTCTTTCTTTGGGGCAGAAGCATTCTGCACTCAGAGGTGTTTGATAAGAGGACGATACTCAGTAGAAAGAAAACCAGTGATCTTCTCTGAATAAATGATCCAGTCAATATGTAAGTAAGAACTGACAGCAGTCCTGTAGGCTGGCAATCAGGTTTGCACCATTTTAGTGCCTAGTTCAGGATATTTAGTCAAAGTATTATTTTTTACTGCGTAAAACTGTAAGGAGAACATAAAAAAAAAAAAGATGATAGAATCTCTTTTTGACATAATAGTAAGGGATAGAGTGCTTTGTATTTTTAAAAAGATTAGGCAATAATGCCTAATATTAGGCAATAATGTACACATTCCTGACAGATCTATATCTTTCCAGACATGTCCTTGCAATATGAAGGACATTTTAGTATGTACCTTGATTTTTCTAATTAAATATTCTTCTAAAACAATGCTAAATGGGTTTCTCACTTATTCCAAATTCTGTATTTTTTCTCTCTTACACAGTCACTAGGCAATGATAGAAATCTCTTTGACTAGAGTATTTTGCTACAGTTCTACAAGTTTTCTGACAATATCTCTCATCAGCAAAAATCACAAGTCAAAATTGAAGCAGGTGGAAGACAATTTAACTGTTTGAATCCAAACTGGAATAGGGAGAATCAGAAATTATTGGAATAACCATTATCACTCAGTAAAGCAGGAAATAAATGTAAAAATACAAAATCTAACATATGAAAGCCAAAATTATTATATATATATAAATTGTTTTACAATATTTATATTTGGGTGAAAGCAGAGCAAACTATCTACCCACTTACCACTGTGCTTTCATGGTAGAAAATACGTGGCCTTGAGCACTGAAACATTTTTTTTCTCCTCTCTACTCTGATTGCATTTGTGCTCTATTCCAGAAAGAACTGTCTAAATTTGGTGGTTATTAAATCATCAACATCCATATAATCCAATTTAGATATGAAAGAGAGAAATTATTAGCATGACCATGACTTTCAGCACTGAAGGCTGGATTCTTGATATCTTCTTACTTTAAACATCTACAAGGCAAAAATATGATGTTCCTGACAGCATGGTGCAGCAGAAAGGAGGT
Organism: Sinosuthora webbiana; assembly: GCA_013397395.1. NCBI lineage: Eukaryota > Metazoa > Chordata > Aves > Passeriformes > Sylviidae > Sinosuthora > Sinosuthora webbiana. The sequence continues at coordinate 1,578,570 of VXBN01006998.1, forward strand.
CTAGAGAAGGCATGAGTCATTCACAAGCCTTTTGCAGGCAGGGATAAGCACTCTAAAATGTAAATGCTGGACATTCAATGTATGAACAGTTGGAGATCTGTAATTTACAGAGCCATTTCTACATCCAGGGTATCCTCAGAAGGCTGAGTATAAATAATGATGCCCATCATACAATATTTAAGATCCTCTGAGACCTTGAAAAATAAACATACCCTTGATATTTATGCCTGTAAATGAAAAAAAAAAAAAACAAAACCAAAACCAAAACAAAGCCTTGAGAAATTAATAATGATATAATAGGAATATTTTTGAATCAATGAAATTATGAAAAAAAAAAGTACTCATCGCTGATCAGTCACAATAAATGACCATCATGAATACAATGGAATTTCTTCAAAATTCAGACCCAGAATTTCATGATTTTGCTATTGAAACTCCACCACTTAAAATAATAAACTATGTTAAAATTGTAACCCACAATTGGACTCTAAATACAGACCATTGAGCAATTCTTAAAACCAATGCAAAGAACAAATATTCCAAATTGTCTATATTTTTAAAATAAAAATAATATTTTTAAATTCTCAAGTAATGATTCAGGTATGTAACTTCACAGCCCAGTTCTGAAACTGCTGTAGAATTCCTTTTTTTTTTTGCAGCTTTTTTGCATGTACATGTGCCACAACAATCCCCCTTAAACCCCAGCTGTAATCCTTCCTTGCTTATTTGCTCTATATTAACCTAGCACTACTTTCCAGTATAACACAGTGTTCTTGCTGGTTTTTTTTTTTCTTTATTTTTTTCCCCTCATATGGAATGGAATGTAGATCAGGGCTGCAAGGCAGGTCACAAGAGAAGAAAATAAAATAACAAAGTTTAGATAGATGACTGAAAATTCTCTTCTAGCATTCAGCCATGGTAAGATGCAACCACTAACCACAGCACCTGAGCTACCTTGTTGATACAGATGGTATTTTGGTTTGGGTAATAGTGTGCTATTTTGAGAACTCATGCTCCAGAAAGAGAAATAAGCACAGGAAATAAGAGACAAGTTGTCTGGCTACCATGTGAAAGCAGATTAGAAAACTGTGGCTTTAGTGTACTGAACACAGCCCGATAGGGAAAATGACTGCAGCCTGTAAGAACAGAAGGAGATAAACATCGAGGAGCAGATAAAACTGAACCACAGCTCAGTCCTGGCACCAAAATAAATAAACTAAGTGCAAATGCAGGTAGCTGATGAAGTTACAGTCGCCAAGCATTAAGGAGTAAAGAGAGAGGAGAGAGGTTCCTCTCTGTCACAAAAAAGAGAGAAAAAATTTCCTTTATTACTTTAAAGACAGAGCTCGACACATTTCGAAGGGATTACATGATGTGCTATCCATGAAACGTCCTTTTTAATCTTGTGTCTCCTAATCATAAAATACATCAATTACAATTTCTTAAAAACTGAAATGTGGTATTTCTTCTCAGCACCATAAGTTCTGATCTCAGAAAGTCTAGTGAAAATTTCACAATAAGAATATTTAAGAGTTCATGACCTGAAGTGAAACTATTCTTAGATTTCATTCACATTATTTATAAAGCATAATGTTGTTTAATACCATGCCATTATGCAGCAAAGAGGAACACACCTGCCCTCCCCAAATACACCTGAAAAATGTAATTACATTTTAACCTCTATTAACATAATCATCTAATCATACTGTTGACTATTTCGTTTTATATAAGCATTTGACTCTATGTATTTATTGAATATTAATGAACACATTAATTTTTATTTTTCCAAAGTAGTCCTACTCAGAAATAGTATTACACATCTGAAGGTTTTGTATATTTTTCTTTTTCTAGTTCCTTCTTGAATGCCAGACTATTCACTTGCTTGTATAGCATTTTCAAACAAATCCTGTTAATTCTGAATATGGTTCACTAAGCAGCATGATCTCATTAATAAAACAAGTTGCTACTCTAGTAAATCAGAACGCTCAGCTGTTTTAACTGTTTCCCTAATGGAAATTCTAATGATCTCTTCAGTCAGCTTCACAGAAGCCTAACATTTTTGAAACAAGACCCAGCAAAATAAAGAAGCAATGAAAAGAATGGAAACAGTGCAACTTCAGACTTAGCATTCTGTCACAAATAAATGTTAACTAACATTGGATCTGCATTCTTGAGGTTAGTTGGAATATTTTTGCATCACTTGAATTTTCATTAGAAAGGTACTTTTGTCTGTTGTACTGAACTAAACAAAATTTGTAAGTGACAAATTTGTGAGTTCATAGGATTTCTAACACAACAGAGAAGGGAAGAAAGAAAAAGCTTGATGGATGGCAAAAAGAAAAAAAACACTCTGGAAACATATATTCAAAATGTTCTCATATGTTGCATAAGAAAATAATAAATGGATAACAAATGGGAAGGAGGCTTAGTCAAAGGGAAATGTAAAACAGAAGCAGTCTTTTGCACAGAAATATAAGTTTCTGCAGAACAAGACATAATCTCAGGGTCTTTCAGTGTGATGTTCAGTTTAGGATTAATCTCTTTCTTAATGATGGTAAGAAAATAATGCTTCTATTCTGCTGAGACTTTGAAATGTGCTACACACCCAGTGCATTTATAACATCTATAACACATCTTACCTTCATCCGGGCACTCTCAAAAATCAACCTACTCCAAGGGGAAATGCTGATTTAGCAAGGGGTTAGAAGAATTTTTCTTCTTCNTTTGAAGCTGCTCAAGGATCCAAGAACAGTGCCAAGAAAGGTGATGGTGCAGAGGCAAAGCAAAGAAGAATGGGTAAGTCTTTGTATCACCTTTGTGTCTAACTAGGTACACATCTTACTTTAGTAATATATATGTTTTTCAAATTGTGGGACAGAGAAAGGGAGTTGAAGTTTTAGAGAACATACACATAAACTCTACTACCTTTTACATATACGGCAAAAAGCATCTTTAATTCCTTCATGACATTCTATTTTGTAAATCTGATCTTAGGCACCTTTCTTCAGTATTCAAAGCATTGAAATAATGTGAAAAAAATTAATTGTTGTTTTAACTGCTTCAGCTTAGTGTGTTACTTAACATTTGTATCTTTTTTAATATACTTGCACCACACAATTTTGTTTCCTTTTCAGTTCAGCAGTTTTACAGTTAAGAAATAACAATGTAAATCTTTAAAAAGTTGACTTGAAATATTAAAATTCAAATGACATGAATTATTTTTTTTAACTGTAGTCCAAGCAGTAGGTTAGTGTTGCAATCAAAAAAACCTCTGGCTTTAATGTTAGACAGACCTAACTTCTTTCAACCTGAAATCAAGTAATTCAATCCAGCAATTCAAATGTACAAGTGCCAATTACTTGAACAGCACTTTTTTCTTATGCTCGAGTAGTAATTTATAATATGAATCCAGAGTTTGGTCAAGTTATTCAGCTGAAACCATCTACTTCCAAAACATCAGTTTGGAATTAATTCTTCATACCCATTACCATTTGAATCACATAAGAGGGAAATGAAACAAACTACCAAGAAACTAGAGTTATTATTTTCCTTATGATGCTCAAAGAGCTTGCAAGATGAAAAGCATACAAATTGGAACTGGACACATAGCAACTAAGTGGCTATTCTGTCACACTGCATTTCACAAATAAAAGCATCCTCCAGGTTCTTTGATTAAAACATGAAACAGGCATAATAAGCAATACTTGCAAGACATCGTTCACAGAATACCTCTTGTACAGCTCAGTGGCTAATCACTTTTCTTCCACAAGAATTTAAAAGTAAGTCTGATACTCCTGCTGGTCATAAATACCAAATAGAAATTCACCAGCACTTCAATTAAAGACCAAAGAAATATGTAACTATGAAAGTACCACAATATACCGTGTCGTCCCATATCTTATTTGGTTTAAAAATGTATCTTAAAACAAGCTAGTGAAAATTCTTAGTTAAACAGAACAACAGGCACATCTAAACAAAATTGTCACTGTCCACTGAAGACTAGAAATCCTCCTTAAATGAACTGCAAAACTATACACATTACCCAGACCTGAATTTTTCTGAAACCCTACAGAAAAACAGGATATAGGCTAATCAATTCATACCTGGATAAATTGCTTGGTTTTCACAAGCCCCACGTCTCCAGCCTCTATCTGTGCTCTTGACAGCTTCTCTTCAGTTTCACTTAGCCAATGATTAAATCTCTTCATGTCAGAATGAAAAATCTGCCACTTTTCCAAAGATTTGTCAAACCGTCTGCAAGTATAAAAGGAGATGAAACAACAATCTATTTATACTTTATTTATTGACTACAGGAAAAAAAAAAAAAGAGAATAATGTTGGATGTCTCAGGTTAAAATCAGTATAATATTGATGGTACAAGATATTAGCATTTATAACAGTTATATCAAATGGCAATATGGCAGTACCTCTGAAGTGAAATTATCACTAAGCAAATGCACCACAATCAGTGTTTTAACAATTTTAAAATCCTTTTCAAGAAAACGCAATGGTCTTCAAGTGAAATTCCAGTTTCATTGTGCAAAGGGACTCTTTAAAAAAAACCTTTGTCCTATGTTTCACTTTGAAAATTTTATAATGATAACTATGCAAAAAGAAAAAAAAAGTCTCAAAATAAAAGGACGATTAAAAAAACCCTAAAATATTAAAAAAACAGGGGTTTGAACAATACACAAGGATGAAAAACTTTACTACCATATCTACAAGTCTACAGTTCACTACAAAAAGACCAGACAAGCACTTCCAGCACTTTGGGAAGATCTGACCTGTTTTTGTCTACAGTGACTGATTGATCTTCTGCTTCAAAAACTGTTTGACCTGGCCACTGCAAAATACTAAAGAAATGGAGACAGATTATAAAACATTAAAAGCGGGGTTTGCACATAGCCTACATCTTAAGAAATTCAGTTATCTTGTGTGTTAGATTGGTGTGGAAATGTAATCACTAATCAGCGATTAGCCAGAATGATTTGTTAGAAGATCATCATTAAATGTGCTACTGTTGTTTAGTTTAATAATCCTCCTTTACAGGATTATAATAGATTTTAGGGTGTACTTAAGGGATAAAAACAAAGATGCTCAATTATTTCTCTAGGAGATAATCTGGTTCTGTATGGGCAAACTGTATAATTATTTGAATGTTAAGGAGTTTAATTCACCAAACAAAGTGACATTACTATGAGGGAATACAGATAATCTTTTCAATTTTACTGATGATTTTTCATTTTTTAGAAGAAAATACAAGCAGACTATTGACCTGATTAAATATTGTAGTCACTCATCTAACTTATTTATTAAAATGACTGTGATAATTTATCATGGTTATCATATTTTATTGTTCAAAATCAGTCAAACCATAATTGAAAGGCACATTATAACAGGGTTTTGTGAGGTTTTTTTGATTTTTTTTCTTAGTTGGTTTTTTTTTTTTTTGTTTGTTTGTTTTGGGGTTTTGTTTTGGTTTTGTTTTTCTCTAAAGTCTAACTCTAACTCTACCTTATTCAGACCTACAAGGAAAAATTAATTTTACTTAAAAAACCCACAAAGAAAATAAAATTAAAATTCCATTTCTTTTGGTCCATAATCACAGAATCATCTCTCATTTTTGAAACTACATTAAAACATCTTTCTTCCTGTTCCTCACAAAGCAAAATTACTCTTCTCAGCATGGGAAGCTTATCAGAAGCTTAAACGTAAAAAAATTCAGTAGGGGTTGATATTATTATCACTGAATTTGCATTCCAGAAATTGCAAACTGAATATCCCATCACTCTACATTCTTCCTCCCTCTTTTGCTCTGGGAAATAACTGCTGTATAAAACAACAACAAAAAGTTGCAACAAGAAGATATACATATTTAAAGCTTAAAAGTTTCCAGTGCTTATTGCTCATGTCTAAAAAAGCCTTGTTACTCTCAGTATAAGTATAATCCAATATAAAACATCATTAAAAAACAGAGAGACTTTATCAACTGGCCAAGAGACTACAATTCAAGGCTCTTGCAGTGATTAAATCCCTAAATGCTGTTGCAATGATAAGAGAAAATGTAGTTTTTGCTGCAGTGGCAGGCAGTGGGTCCATCTGAACACCATCAAGCAGCTTCCTGCTCTGGGAAATTATGGGACACCTGTCCTGAGTACACCTGAGTGAGAGTTTCCCTTGCTGAATCTCTGCATTTCATCTGCTTACACACGATACTACTTCAAATAACTTTTTAAACTCTAAAAACAAAGAGGCTTTTCTTTGCTTGTTTGCTTGTTTTACCATGCACAATCCTGTTACCAGGTGGGAAGTTCAAAACCCACAAAAGGAGAAGCCTAATTAACTACCAACCCTGAACAGTTAAATTGCTGAAGCAGAATGGAGAATAAATTTATTAGAGAGCAGTACTCTGAGGACTATGAAAACTCAGAATATGTCTGCCACAGGAATCCTCAAGCACACAATTTGAAGCAGAGGAAAATTAAGGGCCTTGTACACCCTTACCACCCTTGTTTGCCATCAGAAACAAGTCACTGAGCTAAAACACCCCAGTGTAGCCATTCATACATGTCTTCACCTGCTCAAACCCTTTCCCTGGCAGGCAGAAGCCAAAACAGTGGCTTATGGGTGGCCACTAATAGTGGATAGTGGGTGACTGTCTGAAATCTGGGCACGATTTCCTTCCTGATGTGTCCTTCTCTCTGGTTTTCCCAGCACATGCTCAAAAACAAGGTGCAAACAGACACCCTGAAGCCAAGCAGGAGGTTCTGGATGAGAATGCACAACTTGCACACGTTACAAAGCATGTAAGCACTGTACATGAGCTCTAACATAATAAGGCAGCTAGATTCCTCTAACTTGAGCATGTTTGGGTTGATAAGCAAAAAACAACTGTCACACTGGCCCATTTTTTTTCATATAAGTACTGACAGTCCAGCAGGGACCATGTTAAGCTGTGGCTTGTGGGAGCAATTTCATTTTATCATATTAGTACATAATGGATTTATTTTGCCTCTGGAGAGCAAGAAAGAAAAAAAAGCAACCAAAGACAACTGCTGGGGTATATGCACAGCACAACTTACATTAAGTCATAAAAGTGTTGGTCGTTTCCTTCCTTCCTCTCTTCTGAAGCCTTCGACCTGACCTTCTATAAGTAAAATTTAGTATTTTTGGTAGTTGTATATGACATTGCTCAGAGATTTACAAATGCCAATTTGGATGTACTGTCAGTGGAACTCTAAACTATATAATGGGATTGCAATTGATGTTCTGTGTCACAAGACTGGTGTTTTTAAGAAGCTGTGCAAAGGTGAAAGGAAAGACCTTTGAATACAGGAAAGACACAAACATAGGACAGGGTACAAAAGGCTATTGGTTTGTTGTTCCAAACCAAATCTTAATTTTGCATCTGTGCTTCAATAATTCCTAGATATTTTGATAACATTCCTTGATAAACTATGAAATCCTCTTTTGTGATAGATTCTGGTTCAGCAAAACTTCACAATCAATTGACCCACAAGAAAAAGAATCCTATTTATACAATTTCTTAAAAGACATTATTTATCTCATGGAAATTGTTATTGTAAAAGAAACATGCTTTATTCTTCATAGAGGGAAAAACATTCTGTAAACTTCATTTCTATACTGCTGCTAAATAGTGCATTGTAGGATTATGCTAATATTAACCCACAAATTTCACAGTTTTGTCAGCTTGATTCAGCACAATTAGCACCTTGTAAAAAACACAGAAAACATCAAAGTAATATAAATAATTATGCATTAGAATGTGAGAGCATTAACTTTACTATTTAAGGCCATTCTTACAGATAACAAAATAAGAAATCTTGTTTTTGTCAAGCAACTTCTACAATTAAATTGTTTAAAGAAAGAGCTAACCCATTTTCAGAGGTTTTGATGTTTTCATTTGACTTCACAGAATTTATGTGGGTTCTTAATTTATATTTAATTTCTATATCCTCTCTGCATTTGGACTCAACGTGATTATCTCATTTTAGACACAGCTATATCTTGATCTCAGGTTTTGCTGTGGGTTCATTCTGGGACAAAACTTAGCTTTACATATTCTGTTCACACCTTTGCAGCCTGTCTTTCACCCATAAGCTACCAAATAAATAATGAACTGCAACCAAAACAACCACAGCAATGGCATCCATCAATTCAAAATTTAATTTCTCTCCTCTTCCCAGAAAGTAGGTTCTGCAGCATGACATAAATTAAAAACATTCTACATTACAATTAAATTATAAATATCTTGATATCTTGAATTGTATTGATTGTATTATTCTTCTTGCCCTAGTTACTGATATAATACCATTCAGTGTCCATCTCTATCAAAGAAAATGACAACTAAATTGGCTAAGAAAAAGCAAGGTCATGACAGTCATTGTTGGTTTTTAGGCATATACAAATCCACTTTCATTATACACGAGAGAGCAATAAAGTTAATAACCACTTACAATTAATAATTATACAGAAAATGTACTGGATTCTAATGGATGCTTTGCATCAACAGTTTAAATAGAAACACTCCATATAGTTTATAAAACATACGTTCTTCTTCTACACTAACTAAAACTATCTATTAGGCATGTGAACTTCAAAATTCCCATTCTTTATTTCCTACAAAGTTTTCCTTCATCAGAACAGAGATGCAATCATGTATTTTGGAGAACTTTGCCTAAACACCTGGATTGTGTAGGTAACAACTGTTCCCTGGAAAAAATGAAGAAATGCTTGATTAAATGTGACCTAGCTGAAAAGAGTAGCATATTTTACAACTCTCTTGTACATTAAAGATATCCATGCAATTGGTAATAAAACCACAAATTCTATAACTTTCTGAAGTGTAACCATCAAAAGCATGATAAGGAAACCCCAAAGCAAAAATTTTACATGGAAAAATAAGTGGCTCAGTTTTATGGAAATCTAAACCAGTATTTCTGCCTGCATGTGAAGGTTATTATACACATTTCATCCTCACAAAAGTGACAGTGCACGCTGCACTTCCAGCCAGGATACTGCAGCATGTTAGTATTACCCACCCTATGCTTGCATCCATCTGATAAAATTAAATATAAGTGAAAAATCACGTTAACTTCTGACTGTCAGGGTGATGCTCTCCTCCTGTCCCCGCCCCAGGGGCTCTGACCTGCTTAAGGCCAGTTCTGATGTGGCACAGCAGCATGAGCTGTCATCTGCCTTTCGTGAGAAATGACTGTGAGAAACCTCAGCTGGGGTTTCTGCTCAGGGCTTCAGGACCATTTTTAAACTCAGACCTTGACCTGGGCTACTCTGTAAGTCTGTCCACAGCAGCCAGAGCTAGCTTTGCTCTCCTCTTTCAGGTATTGTGGGAACTCTGGGAGAGGTCACTGCTTGCAGCCCCTTGCCCCAACCTTGCTGTATCTTGACACTCTCAAACGCCCCTTCTGGAGCTCTCCAGAGCTGGAAGCCTCAAATGGCCTGTGTGCTGCTATTTACACAACACACTGAGCTGATGCCTTAAGCTTTAGCTTTCATATTTTCAGATTTTGTGCTGCCTAGGGGTGTAGTTCTGAGCCTTATATTATGTGTTAGTAAGCTCTCTTCAGAGAGTAGGTAGACAAAACAAATAATTTTCCTGCTGAGGACCAAGGACAACTTTCAGCCCAACAGCATAAACAACAGTGGACTGAAGAGAGAAAACAAGAAGGATGAGACCTCACAGCCTGAAACAGTAATTGGACAATTAAACCCCAATATGCAAACTGACCAAAACTTATAAAAATGTAAGACCTCATGACCGGTCAGCTATTTTGTGACCATTCTTAGTCCACCTTGGGTGTAGCCCTGGTCAGGCTGTCCTGCCCTGCCCAAAGTGGATCCTGGAGGCCTTTCAGTAAATACCTACTTTATTCTCTAGCTCTGTCCAGTCTCTGTTTCAGGTCAGCTTTCCCAGGATATCAGAGCAAGTACTGTCCTTCAATGTCCCAGTTCCTGAGACTACAGGATGGTGGCTGGAAGGTGGGGCAGCCAGCACAGAGGACACCTGTCCTACTAAGGGGTGTTAGGCTGCCAGGACTGCCCAGTTACACGCACACCCTACTGATCAAGTGTCCGTGAACTGCTGGAGCACTCTGGACAGGCTCCTGGAGAAAGCCTCTTCCACCTGGGTTTCATCTGAACTTAATGCGGAGCACTTAGTGTGAGACAGAGCACAGCAAGCAGCTGGTTCCAACCCAAACAAAAAACTCATGGACAGATTCTAAGTCAATACCAGTGAAATCCAGCAGCCCTTTCTGCTTCCTAGGTTCTGCTGCAGTCCAGATCCCATCTGGGACAAGGCTCAATTACAGTTTCCACAGCCTAGACACAGAGACAGGTGCAAGACCCAGATTTATAGAGAGCTGGAAAATCATATCCAATTGGGGGAAATCAGTTATCAGAAATTCCTCAAATTACCATCATAATTCATAAATAAAAAATTAATTTCAGTGAGTTTGTGGCATAGAGCATAAGCATGTGTAGTGCAAAGTATATATTACAGGATGTCCCCTCAGTAGTCCCCTGTAATTACTTTGAAGTGCCTAAATCCCATGATTTCCAATGACAGAGTTCTAAGTTCAACCTGTAATAACATGTTTTATCCTTCAAAATTGCCCTGTTCAATTTTATGTTTCCACTGCCTATCCTGAAATCCCCCTACAATGGTGGCTTTAGAGCAGGAAGAATAACAGAAAACGGATGATACCAGTTAATGCTGGCTGTTGACTCCCTGAGCCTGAAAGATGTTATTTATCCTGTTTAAGGTGTGGTAGATGTGTAAAGAAATATATATACTGGAAAATTAGACGTGCTTGTTTCACCAAAAATCATAGTAATAACAGAGCACTTAGCATTATCTTCTTAAAGTACTGATACCTGTACTGCCAGTAGGTATTTTTTATCTTTTACAGCTTTTCACTCAGGTAAAAACCTTTCTAATAAGTGATTGTTGGGGTTTTGTTTGTTTGTTTGAGTTTACAATAAATTTTCATTTAAAACCCCTTTTCCCTTTAATTTGTAAAATTCATTTGAGACATGAAACCTAGGTCCAAGTAACAGTTACTAGGTCTCATTGTAAGAGTAGCATATAGTAAACAGCTCTGTTTTTTCTCAAACAAAAATGTTGATGACTTACATGACTTAAAGAATGGAAAAGCAGAGAAAATGCATTGATAGAGGAAAGTGTTCATCATACTGTTATGAAGCAGAAAATATTTGTAAGTCATAAAGCCCCTGTTTAGATTAAATACCTTATAGTACCTTTTCTGTGTTTAACAAAAACATTTAAATAATGCTGACACCTGTTAATACAATAGAAAAAAAATCAAAAATCTATACTATACTCAGAAAGTGAGTATATTTCCAGTATCATTGGAATTAATAAGTATTTTCACAGTTGTGGCATTTGAAAGCTTGTTTTTTACCTTTAACTTCTGTGAATAATGATTTACTGCGATGAAAAAAAGTATTTGCAATGTCCAGGATAACAAGGAAAAAAACAATGCATTTTGTGGTAAAGGAGCTGAATGGTAAAGGCTACCATAACAACGGCAACTACTACTACCTAAAACCTAAAACCTAAAAAAAAAAAAAGTGGCATGTATATGAGGGGTTATATAGATATAAAAACATGTATATATACAAATATATATTCTCCATATATATAGATACCCTAATTATACACACTAATTTACAAAAATATTGTTCACAATATTATATACATATTAGTCTTGTGAATAAAAAAATACCTTCAACACTGTCAAGTAAAATTTATCAAGCTAGAAGCTCTTAGTTCATGAATAAATTGCAAAAGATATTTTGGCTAATGCATATGATTGAAATACAGAGAATTTAAACAATGTACAGACGCCTACAAGGGTCGGTATCAGAAGGTTATCATCTGTAGTCTAACATGCAGTAGAGAAGAAGTCATATTCTACCACTTGATCCAACTCAGTTAGGAAAGCTTCTAATGACTGGATGGAATAACTTCCAGAAAAGAATTATGAGTCCTGGAGGTAACTCTCAGAGGCATCAACTGTGGCTGTTCAGTACACGGGAGGTTTAGGATGGGTATCAGGAAAAGGTTCTTTCCCCCAAGGGTGACTGGGCACTGGAACAGGCTCCCCAGGGCAGTGGTCACAGCACCAGCCTGACAGAGCTCAGGGAGTGTTTGCACAACTCCCAGGCACAGGGTGGGTGTGACTCCAGAACTGCCCTGTGCAGGCCAGGAGTTGGAGACAATGATCCTTGGGGGTCTCTTTCAACTCAGGATATTCTGTGATTCTGAGTCTAGTAAAGAATCCCAAATACATCATCCTGTCTGTTCATCACTGATCTCAAAAGAATAAAATATATGTGAAAGTAGTCCAAATTATGCAAGCAAGCTATAAGTTCAAAGAAATTGTTGCTGAGATGATGCTAGAGGCCAACTTTGCACAATGTTACATGGTCAGCTACCACTGCAAAGGCCTTCATAAATCCTTCTGGGCAGTGGAGAGTCTTCACTGCACAGCCTATTCTTCAGCAATCAGACGGAAAAAAAAAACCCAGAATATAATTGAAACAGGCTCTAAGGTTATGTAGATTAGGATTGTAACAGGTAAATTTAATGCAGTTTCTGTTTTTAGTTATCTCCTACCTCAAACACCTTTATTTTTGTTGTTTTGTTTTGTTTCAGAACACAGAAGCTAACCAGGAATCTAGTCTTTGGGGATACAGCAATACAGCGAGAATCAATAGAAGCTGAACAGACATAGTCTGCTTATCAGAGAAAAGAAGCTCACATATCTAGAAGGCTCTGATCTTTCATATCATGTGTCATGTGTCAGTCCCACTGGACAGTAAGAATTATTCACAAAATAAAAGCTCCGAAATGGAACTTAAAAATAAGCCTAATTTAAAACTGACATGTTCCGTTTAGCAATCTTTATTTGCTCTCAGTAAAGAAAGTAATTAGTAGAATATATGTGTATTTAGATTAGCAGTCTTTGAATGAGTCATAACAATATTATAAGTTTGTTTGCTCATTCATTTAAAGTTTATATTGAGATATTAGAGCTCTGTTTAATAATATAATTAACATGTTCCGTTCTCCTCTGCTTTTAGTACAATAACTTTTACTTTCTTGCAGAACAATGTGCAATTATGATCCTAAAGAACTATAGTTAGATTTTAGGCATAACAAATTATGAAGAGAAAAAGATGAGATTTCAAAGCAGTTACAATTAACTTTTAGATATTAAGTGTCCCATTAGAGATATTTTTAGTTAATACCTGTTAATTGAACTGTCAGGTATATTAAAACAGACTTGATTAAAATGTCCTTATTTTGCCACAGCTACTGTCACCTAGCTATTTAACAAGGCATATTTTACTTCTCTGTAGATAAACTAACCAAAGCAAAGTGATGCACAAAGCTTTGCAAAATATTCATGTTGCGTATTTCACAAAGTCAACTTTTTGTAACTCATATTTTGATGTTTTAGAGTGACCCACTTTGGTATGAAAATTCACAGCTATAAATCTTTTCAGTATTATACCACAGAAGAGAGCCTTGGGTGCTTTATTAGCGTAAAGAGTTGGGCAGTGTGATGGAGCTGCCCCATCTTTTAAACATGCACACATAGTCATGTTAATTGGCACATAGTGACATAATAGGCATGTTTACAGAAATAAGAGTATCAGGGTGTTTATCACCCCATTGTGTCATACAAAAACATTAATCAGGCATTAAGTCCAGAAATTTTTTTTGAATTACGTACATTTGGCCTATTTCTTTCTCCATCTGCAGCCTCTGGGAGCTACAGAATGTTTTGTGTCATAAAAAAACCTTGAGAACTCTTTCTAGGAAAACTTTTCAGGATTCAAAATGAGAATTTTAATTGTTATGTAACACAGGCTTATATTGAACTTAATGTTGATGGTTTAATTTACCCATAAAATCAAGGAGTTTGGAATTTGGAAATAAATCTTCCAGGCAGGCTTGCACTTTTCCTCAAAGCAAAATAAATAGCTATAGTTTAGACTGTGACAACATTAACTGTTTTGCTAAATTTACAAAGAAGAAAATTGAAGCAGGTAAGAATCTGGAGGAAGACTGAACAACACATATGAGAAGAAGAGGCAGGGCAAAGTTTGTGCCGGATTAATATTTTTTTTTTCTTTCAATACTGATCCTCTTTGTTAGAAGGAAGTATGTCTTCCATGACTATTAATATTTAGCACAATAAACAATTCAGTTTTCACAGGAAAAAATGAGATGCTCTTAAGAGCAATTAGGTACAACTATGAAGTGCAGATTTACAATGGGGACTGAAGAGGCTTCAATTCCCTGCCCTTATTAATCATATTTCCACCTCACCTTGTGGCTGGCATCCCAGCGATTTCCAGCCTAGCAACACATTTTTTTTCCAACTCTTCAGATATGCTTGGCAGATATGAGTTGGAGAGAAATGGCAGTTTAGGCAGGAACCAAAAAGAAATGGCAGTGTCTCCCTGGAAGACAAACCTGACACTCCAATCCCAGTCATGGCCCGTGACCTACCACAACTGCAAGAGGAATAATTTCTGTTTCTTACACTGCTTGGGCAAATAACCAATAATTTCAAATTATCATTTTCATTTTGCTTAGAATTTGCAGAACTGCAGTTCCAGGGTACAACCTTTTTCTATCAGTTGGAAAAAGCACTGACTCAGATTTTCACAAAAAGATTTTGAGATTCCCAGTGCTTTGTCTCCGGCACTAAAGAAAGTCTTGAAAATCCCTCCTTGCTTGCAAACTAACTGCAATGGATGCTTCTGCAATTGGTTCCTCACAGATACTTCATCCCCTTCCTCCTGTAACTAGGAAACACAAAGCGATAGTCCCTGGAGGATAAAGTAATGACAGCAAAGCTCTTTAAGCTTAAGCAAGTTTCCCTTTCTGAAAGGGGGAGGGCTATACAGTTCCATTTACAAGATGACAGCCAGCTTGATTTCTCCAAAAAGAAAACCCCTAGAGTAGTTTAAAAAAGGCTCCCAGTCGGTTTTTCACCCAGAGGGTGGCTGACAGCCTTCTCATTCAACTGATTTCTCCCAAATCGCCGTGGGAAAGGACATGCTAAGTTGTTTAACTAGGGAAGAACAGTTGTTTTCTATCAAGCTGTGGTAAGGTATTTTTTTAGTTCTCTGGTCCCTGATTATGTCTTGTTCAGTCCCAGGTGAATCTGGTGACTCACAGGAACATTCCAGCAGCAGCAAAGAACCCTACTGATCCTAACAGGACTTCTGCAATACAAAATGGACTGAAATTTTTATGAAAGTGGTGCTTAACTGTAGAAGAAAGAAATAGCTGACTAAGCACATTGTGCTCTGTAAATAGAAATAAAAACACTGCACTTGCACCAAAACCTTATATTTTTTAGAGAAATCTTACTTCTGCTGTTTCTGTAACAGTAAAAGGTCAAATAAGTACATTGAGGTTTTTTTAAAAAATGTGTTTAAATTTTAAAATTTAGGGCTCTGCCTACTAAAAAAAAGAAAAACCAAGCAGGTATTTAGCTTGCTTGAAATTAGGGTGGAAAGAAAGCATGCTGCTCATTTGGAGACATATGCACACAAAAGAAAGGGAAGGAGATGAAAGGTAGATGAAATCCTACTCCTTTCTGTGCTAGCCAAAAAAAGCCTAGTAAAACAAGCTGTTGAAGAATAAAACAATCTTTCTTATTTTTGGACATTACCCCTAAGGAAAAGCTTTGACACACCAGCAAAGTCTACTTACCTATGCTTTGCTTCCCTTACATAGCAAACATCTCAAGGTTCCACTTCAGGGGTTTTTACTAGATGGAATTACATCCTTGTATTACAAGGTTCTGTAATTAATTTATTCTACTTGCTATAAATATGTCTCAGTAGAAAACCGGATGACAGAAGGAGCTGCACATTAGTGAAAATCACACACAACACACCATTTGTATTACTTATAATATCAAGAGCATTAAAATGAAAATCCCTTAAAATATATTTAATCTGAATTGTTAGATTCTTCATTGTCAGAAGTAAAATCTTCTTAACATCTATGTAACTTCAAATACTTTTTTTTTTCTAATAGCAAGTTAATTCAACAGCCACCTCCATAGAAAATTTAATTGTGTACGTGCAATGTACATACATATATACTTGCCTGTATATAAATATATATAAAGGCTTTATTTCAGTTTTTCACTCTTTGCCTGGTACACACTGATGACTTCAGTGCATAATTTACATTTCAAAAGATACTTCAAATACAAAAATGCTGACTAGGGAAAATGCTGAAATTCAAGGATTATCACATCACTGTAGCCAAGATTTCTTGTGCTTTCTATTACTAAGGGGAAAAAACGGTGATGCAGTAAAAGCCCAGGATTAAAATTCAGACATCCTGCTCAGAATCTGTGTGCCACTCTGGGGTAGTAATCCACCTTTCTTTCCCGAAACAGTACTAATGTCAAGCCTAACTGCAAAAGATTTGTGCAGATGGAGTGCAAGATTAAACCTGTTTAGCACTGTCAAGGCTGACCTGGCTGGGTGTTGGGTCCCTTCCAGGGTGTACATTCCCTGCACATACTCTTCTTACACAAAAAACAACCCATCTGCAGTAGCTGATGGCCATGGCTTCCACCATTCCCTAGGAAGTCAGCTGGACCAGAGGTTATGTAACTGGGTAGCAGATGAAGGTTTGGGAAAGTTGTTTAGATTGGATATCAGGAAAAGGTTTTTCACCCAGAGGGTGGCTGACCACTGGAGCAGACTCCCCAGGGGAAGTGGTCACAGCACCAAAACTGACAGAGTTCAGGAAGTATTTGAACAATGCTCTTGTGACTCTTGGTGTTTCTAGCACAGGGTCAGGAGTTGGATTCAATATTCTATGATTCTACTACTGTCATAAACTCCACTGAGTCGACAGGAATATACAGTGTTAATCAACCCCAGTGCAGTAAGTCCATAAACCCAAAAAGATGTCACTATCAAATCATGGCACTAACAATTTCACAATTAAGAAACAAGAGATCAACAGATTTTGGTTGTAGGGGATGAAGAGCTCCTGAGTGCCAAATGTAAGCTGAGATAGGCCACCCTGATCTGTATCATGGCTGCTGATTTCAGGAGTCTCAAAACTGTCACTAGATCCTCATTCCCATCTACTTGTTTGGAGAATGAGAAGTTGCACTTTGTCCCTCTCCTCTTTAGCAAACATAGGGCTAGGTTGAGCAGTCATTAACCTGGAGGTGATGATTTGCTGAATTTGTACAGAAAGTCTCCTTTACAAATACTGCTGACAGAGCAGAAAGAATACTGCTGGGCAGTTTAAGAAATACCAAATACGTCAAATAACTATGCATTCATGAGGGTGGTGCATTATTTACTAATTCTTCTCTTTACCTAGGACCAAGGCAGTGCATAACAAAGTTATCCCCATTACCTATTGCTATTCCTTCTCTGTAAGCAGGTAAGGAATCTGGAGCATCTCAGCTTGGCACTCTTTGAAAGTGCTAAGCAAGCAACCTGCTGTCATTTAGCCCAACTGGCGAGGAATCCTGACTGCATCCCAGGATTTACATAGGTCATAAAAATGAAAGTATATTAAAAAGAAAGAAAATGTAAATGGAGGGACAGAATGACCTTAGCTGTCTGGCTGTCTTGTGAAAGACAGTATTGTTGTTTTGAAATTGCAAATAAAAGAGAGGGGGAATATTTTAGAGAGTTACAACTGTGGGTTTTTTAAAACTTCTGCTCTGTATTTCGCTGTTTAGTGACAAGACAATTCAGGGTTAAGATAGAGAATAACCACTCCATGCACTTTAATTGAAGTTAGAAATTTACATAATATAAAAATCTTAGCTAATGATAACTCCTGGAAAACTACAAGCTGTTCACAAACCTTTTTATTTTTTTTTCCATGATGATCTTCTCCTATCTATTCATGGACATATCATATTCAAGACTGTAGAAGCCTACACAGCTTAGAATTCAACTGTGATAGCCTTCACAAAAAAGTGTGCTCTTCCTCTGCCTCTATCAGAATCCTGCAGAGTGACGAGGCTACACATAGCACACTCCCAGACCTCCCAGTCACACCAGCACAAAGGGCAAGCTGAATCAAGAATCCCATTCTCAGCTTCCATCTCACCAATTTTCCTTCTAAGTACACAGAGAGCTCAAAGGCAGTTCACCGAGGTATCCCTGAATGACTGTAAATGCCGATTTATAATTTCTGCTCTTTCTTAACATGTTCTGCAATGTCCATATGTTCATGTTCAATGTTGACCTGCAAGCAGGTCCCACATTACTGTTTCAACACTTCTAGCAGGTACTCTCAATGCTATGTATTCTATCTTTCTATTTGCAGTGACTGAAGGCACAGACCACACTTTTCCTGTGCAAGCAATAGTGACTTTATTACACTAATCACCAATATCTACAGTTATCTAACTTCCATGGAGTTTTCCACTTGGACCCCTTTTCCCCTGTTACCACAGCAACACAATCTTTTTGGCCATCAAGTCCCCTGTTACATTCTCTTGCACCAGTGATGCCCTTGTTACATCCCCTCTGATCAGAGTGGCCAGAGTGGTGTCTGCACCTCTTGTCCTTGAGTTTCTCTCTTGTTGCAGTGTGTTTTATGTGTAATGGTTTGTTCTGTTCCCCTCTGTACCGTTGGTTCAGTCCCAAGTTGTATCCTCCCACCTATTTGTCTATCTTTCCCTAGTCCTGCCCCCTGATCAGAATGCTCACTGTCCCTCCTCGTACTGATTTGTCAATCCCACCTTGTGCCAGTCCCCTGCCTTGGAAATCTCCTGTTACTCAAAGCCCCATTGGTTTGTGTGAACTGTTCCCCTCCCCCTGTGTATTCTCATTGGTTCAGGTATTGTAAACCCCGCCTTATGATCCTCCCCAGTCCTTTCCCTATTGGTTGAAAATTTGTACCCTCCCCTAGATCCTCCCCTGTATAAAAGTCCCTGCACACCAAGGGTCAGTGTGTTGCGCCCCTGGACTTTTCTTGAAAATAAACCTTCTTGGAAACCATAGGAAAGACCTCTCTCTCATCCTTGTCTCTGCCTTCAGGGCTTCAGCACACCACTGTGCCGTAGAATCAGAATCATTAGGTTGGAAGAGACCTCTGAGGTCATCAAGTCCAACCCAACCTCAACTAAACCATGGCACCAAGTGCCACATCCAGTCTTTTCTTAAACACATCCAGAGATGGTGAATCCAGCACCTCCCCAGGTAGACCATTGCAATACTTTATTACTCGTTCTGTAAAAGATGTTTTCCTGATATCCAGCCTGTATTTCCCTTGGCACAGCTTAAGCCTGTGTCCTCTTGTTCAGTTGCTGCCTGAAGAAAGCGACCAACCCCCACCTGGCTACAGCCACTTTTCAGGGAGTTGTGGAGAGTGATAATATCACTTCTGAGTCTTGTCTTCTCCAGGCTAAACAACCCCAGCTCCCTCAGTCGTTCCTGACAGAATTTGTGTTCCAAGCCCCTCACCAGCCTCGTTGCCTCCTCTGGATGTGCTCAAGCGTCTCAACATCCTTCCTAAACTGAGACGCCAGAACTGGACACAGCACTCAGGGTGTGGCCTCACCAGTGCCCAGTACAGGGGAGGAATGACCTCCACTGTACCAGGGCCAGCAGGTCTGTGGTGCTACCCAGCTCAGCTGCTGTAGCTGTCTGATCTTCCATACTCTTTTATGATGTCACTATCTTCCCTGCTTTAGAAGAATAACCATAATTTAGAGGATACTTAGGATGATCATTGAGTTAACAGCAACACTTACTGAAAGAACCTGAGTTGGGGAAGGAAAAGGATATGGCAAATATGATTAGGTCCTATTTTCTTTCACCAGGCAAGATGCTACATCATGCCTGCACTGAATGTCACGGACTTGATTTCAAAAATTAAGCACCTCTAACTTCTGTTACTATTCACTATAGCATTAGATGACAAGTCTGAAAAAGAGGTTTAATAAAAACAGCAAATCCATGTGGGAATTGATCTGGAGACTCAACGTTGACTGCTAAGTCTCTTTCTATAAATGTTTTCATATATGATTGTATATTTGTGCACTATTGCTCCATGGACCACAAGCTGAAACAAAACCTTGCTGCAAAATGATTTCTATCTCTTTCAAGAGTCATGAGTTCTAGTGGTCTTTTTCAACTTTTTTCTTTCCTATAGTAGTGCAAATCCATGGAAAGCAGTGGAGCTGCTTCTGACTTACAGTCAGCATTTGGAGGCAGAAGATAGGTGGTTACAGAAGCCTTGTACTTACATGCCAAAAAACTACAGATTCCTTTCTCTTTGTCTGATGTGGATATTTGCCCTCTCATTTTTACAATGGAACAGAGTGCACAGGTATTGTTTATAAATGTAACTTTCTTTTCAGAACTGATTGGAGAAATGATGCCAAAACCACAGTCGTGAACAGCTCAGTGGTGACTAGGATCACCATGTTTCATGTGATCTGCTTCAAATGCAGACATCTTGGAAATAAGCTCTATTCTGCCACAGCATGTGGAAGATGATGGTGCTTTATAGGATAGAAAAGAAAGACATGGGGAACTGACCAAAGGATTGTGCATCCAAATGGGAGAAAAGGGTTGCACTTGAACTAGTATTGCTGTTGTGCCAGAGGATTTAAAGATAGTGAAGAGAATTGTTGGTCTGTTTAGTGCCCTGCAGGGACAAAAACACTCATGGTTATTAGAGGAATTTATTTCTGGGCTTGCAGTCTCCCACAGTGTCTACTAAAGAGTATCAGTTCAGAAAGGCAGCAACATTTTCTCCTTCTCCTTTACTGGCAAACTACAGTGGTTGTCATTAATCACCCTGACAATATGAAAATGTAGCATTATTCTGTTAAGTATTTCTATGCCTTCGGATTTTTCACTGATCTACAATGTTGTCAAATGCTATACACACAGACAAGGCACATAGTTCTGTGTAGTGAAAAAGAAAAAAAAAAAAAGGAAAAAAAAAAGAAAAATGCTTAAAGCAATCATAATTAAAATATTTGAACCTGGGGTGTATTGACCTTTATGGTTTTTAACTTCATTTTCTTGCTTGCTTATATTATTGATTTGATTTTATTAGCATAGTGGCTTTTAAAATTAATATTCATTGTAAGATGTTAGCCAGTCTTTCATCTGTTTAGGAAAACCAGAAGTACTTTTTCCATTATATAAAAGCCTCGGTGGGTAATTCCTAATCCTACCATTTCTACACTGAAATCAGAGGGGACAATAGAAGTAAGTCACTAATTATGGAAGAGCCTTAAAAAGAGAGAAAAAGAGAAAAAGATTCATGGAACCGAAGGTGTCTGTACCACATTTTTGTGTTACATGAGGGCCTGTGAACCTGAGTGGAAAAGAACAACTCAGTGATTCCCCAGATTTACGTTTCATCTTGATTTCCAGCTAGTCAGAAGGCATTTTGTACCCTGACAGGAAGGAAAAAAATATGCTGGAAAGATGGTAAAAACACTCTTCCTGTTAGCCAGTCCTGCACAGTGCTGGGAACGCAGCAAAGCCACCAGGCAGCCCTGGCCCCACGGGTGCAGTGCTCAGGGGAGAGCAGGGAGGGAAGAAAGGCAGGAAAAACAGAAAAAAAAAAAAATCACAGAAAAAAAGGGCAAATATTTTCCAGACACTTTGTTATTTCTAACATCTGTCACAGCTTCTCACTTCAGTCCCTCCTTATGTTCATAAAGGTGGTACTTGAGGGGAGAGTGTTAGGATGGATTTTAAGGTTCGCTTCTCGGCAAATTAGAATATTCGTATCTAACCTTTAAAAAGCATCTGGATATCACAGGTCTTCCTTCTTATTTATGAACTGACAATAATATAATTTTTTAGGATGTTTTGATTTGATTTAGCCAGATTTGTTAAGGAAACTAAATAAGAGGCTAAAAGGACTAGATATGGAATTAGGAACTATTTAATCCATAAGACAGCTTCTGTTACTGCTTATGATCTCTTTGCATGTCTTCATTAACCATATGACATCTGAGTAGAAGTGTCTTGTGCACAGCCAGTAAACACTGCTGATGGTTTTGCCAGAGAGTAGTCAGGAGAGAATCTCATGGATCACTGGAAAGCAATGTGTCTTGAGTGGCCCTACAATACCACATATTCAAGCTTTAATTGCAGAATGTCTACCATTAAAGAAGACATAAATATGCACAACCTTACAAAAGGGCAGAGTCTGGCTTTGAAAAACCAAAATATTCAATAAATGTCTTGATGACTTTTGAAAATTCTGTTCTGTAGTAAAACCTGCAAATTAATTTGCCTGATTATTTTTTAGTTCTACATGGAAAGCAATCACAATTACTGCATTTTATATGCTATAATAATATAGGCAGTCTATATTAAACACCGAAGCATGCTATTAGATATTTCTGCAAAAAAATAAAAATTAAACATATAAACAAAACATTTTAAACAAAAGGTTAATAGTTAAACAGTTTTTTCAGACTACATACCTAAACTATTAATTTTCCTGAGTTAAAGAGTTTAGACTTTTTACTGCTTTAGAACATAGCAATGATGTGGAAGTTGAGATTTACTATTTTTGCCAGCATTTTCAGACATTTCTTTTAAAAATCAAGGTGAATTTTATCATATTGAAAACATCAAAAGAACCTAGATTTTGGCATACAATTCTGAGATGATAGATGAAATTTGGGACATGAATAAATGCTAAATATATGAATTCTAGAAATCAGAATTCTGTAAAATGTGCTTGCTTCTAAACAGCTATTGAAACTGAGCTTACATTGTTGTTTTTTTTTCTTCTTTCCTCTGAGAATGGAAGCAGAGGCATTCATTTCTACTATTGGGAATATATGCTACAAATTATTGATTTTATGTCTGTTTAAAGAATATTTAGAAATATCTCAGCTACATTTTCCTTATATTTTGCTTTTCTTTAACTATGCTAACAGACAAAACATACAGGTATTGATAGCCTTTTTTTTTCTTCAGTATATTCTCTCATTTTGTTTATAGAAAATTCAATTTCACATTACCACATCACTTCTCAGTCCATATGATTCCTTTCTCAAAAGATATAGGACTATCATGAGATACATACTGATGAACTCATAGGATCTGACACCTCTCATGCGTGTATTTCTGGGCATGTGTGAGTATCCCAGTCATAATAATAATATTATCAGAACACAAGGCAAAAATTCAGTTCAAGTAGTTATGATCACTGCAGAAGGGAACATGGAACAGGGAAAAAGAAAACTCTCCCCCTCGTGGCAAGGAAGTAGCACAAGCCAACTCCTCTCTTAGGTTGGTATTAAACATCAGTGTCAGAAGTTCTCATCTGAACTAAAGGAATAATGTGCCTGATACACCTGTCAAAGGCCTCCTTTTTCCCAGGAAGATGAGTGCTCTAAAGCCCTATACCTCGAGACTAATTTGGCAAAACCACTTAGAAAGCTAAGCTTTATGGCAGCCAAGAACTATGCAAATAGGTGTTTTTTACCTAAAACCACTAAACTTCCAGTTCTGCAGAATAAAGTGCTGCATTGGTCAATAAAACCTGGACCATAAAGGCTTATAAAGATTAAGTTTCTTCACCCTTTCTCCAAATGGCTCCAAATACAACTGCAGAGTCTGTCAGCCTGAGAGTAAAATTAGAATGGAGCAGCTGAAAGCACTTTCATACATGCATGCAACTACACACACAAAGATAAATGTACAGAGGATTTACCTCGGAAGGCAAATTTATGGCCAGGAAAAACAGTTCTGCTGCCAGACACAGCACTTTACAATAATAGCTAATAAAAATGGTGGAAGGAAGCTCTTTGTTTAATAGTGATAAAGGAAAATCAAACATTATCCCTTTTAGAATTTTATTAACTAGAACTGACAATAAAGAGTTTAACGTTTGAAAAAAATATTTTGAGTAAAATTATGAAGTATGAGACTTAGAAGACATTTCTGAAAACCTGCATAGATAGAAATGATATTCACAGTTTCTGGTTTGTTGAGAAGCAGGTGCTTGGTTTTCTGAAATTTTTTAAATCTTTAAAAGTTCAAGAAATCCAAGTCTTTTCTTAGATAAGATGGACAGACACTGCAGGACCACAGAACAATAACGTCTGATTATTAACATATTCCAGAGGTCTATATCAAGCAGATTCTAGAGAGAGACTGCAGGAAATCTTACTGATGAATGCATGAGACTTTAGATGTCTCAAACAGAGAATACTTATACCAGAAAGCCCTGATTTCTTTGCAGGATTTTCCACCAGATGCAGTACCCCCTACCATTCAAATAAGCATTATGCATTTTCTTCATGAGTATGACATTAGAGTTCTATAAGAGTAAAATTTCATAAAGTCTGAAAAATATAATGAACCTAGAAAAAAGGAGAAGGACCAGCAGGATCCCCCTGCCCTTTGTGCTTATAGGTATGAAGAAGGTGAAGTCCTAGAAGTAGATAAGGGCAAGTCAAGAATTATGTCACAGAACCCAAACCCTACAAGTCTTTTCCTCCAGCCAGGCTACACCCCAGGACACTGAGACAGCAAAGGCTTTACAGCCCAAGGTGCCATTGGATTTCTGGCTGCAAGTACATGTTGCCTGCTCATATCTAATTTTTCATCTACCAACAACTCCAACAAGGTTGTTCTAAAGTCCATCACCCATCACAGCTAAATTAGAGGTGGAAAAGTCAACATGCTTAGTCACAGAGCTGCCATTCAGAGGGAGCTAGATAGGGCTGAGCCAACAGAAGCCCCATTAAATTATTCAAGAAATGCAAAGTCCAGCACCTGTGAAGGAAGAACGCCTTGCAAGAATAGTTTGGGAATTGATTGGCTGGGAAGAGGCTTTGCAAAAAAGGATCTGGGGTTCTGTGGGCAGCAAGTGGGACATGAGGCAGCAGTGTGCCTTGTTAGCAAAAACAACCAAGTATCCCAGCAGCACAGCCAGCAGACTGAGAGAAAAGACTGCCCTTCCTCACTCAGGTCTTACTGAGCCATGTCCAGATCACTGAGTACAGTTTTGCACTGGTAAAAACAGGACCTTAACGAACTGGAGTGAATTCAGCAGGACAACACCACAAAATCATGGGACTGGGGCACTTGTTCTGTGAGGAGGTCATTGGAGAGCTTCAGTCATGCTCTTCAGAGGGGTGCACAGTGTGAGGATGAAAGACAACAGGTATAAAAGCAAATGACCAGTTTAGACTAGATATAAGGAAAAAAAAAATTGCACCATGATGACAGTCAACCTGTGGAACAGCTTCCCAAGAGGTTGGTCAGTCTCTGTTGGTGAAGGTCTTTAAGATCTGTCTGGCTAAAGTAACCTGGTCTACCAGTGTTTACCATGTTTTGTGCAGAATGTTAGACTGGGAGAGTCCCTGACAGTCTTTCCAACTGGAATTATTCTGGATTATATGACAGTAAGGAAATGAAAACTCTCTAATTCACCATAGCTAGATATTACACAGCATTTTGATCAGTAGCTCAGGACAAAGGCAAAATACAGGAGCAAGGTGTAATCATCCAGAGATAAGTTGCTAAAAAGGATGCTAGTGATTTTTTTATGACTAACAGGCTAAGCAAATAAAACCTAAGGAAATGAAACTTCAGTGATTATGTTGTCCATCATTCGTTTCCAAGAATAAATTTTCTAGCCTTTTAGCCAATTTCAGCCAAATCTAAGAGAGAAGTCTCAGAGGTAATTGTGCTGTTATAGGATTTTGAAAAATTGGTTACTGGAGAGAAGAAAGAACATTTTACTTGTTTTAACACTCAAAAAAAAACAACCAAAAAAAAAAAACAAAAACAAAAACAAAAAAAAAAAAAAACCAAGCAGAGGGTCCCTGAGTTCCATTTTGATTGGCAAATGTATTCCAGCCATCCAGCTAATGCATGCACAGATGCAAAATATAGGTAAACTCTATTCTATGGGAATTACATGTGAAGTTTTTGCTTTATTGTTTTTCAATCTTGGCACCCACCTCTTTTTAATTTTTTTGCTGTCATACAAGACTTGTGGACAAAAAGAATAAATTAGAAAATCTGACTAGAATTGAGGCTATACGATCTTACAGTGTTATCCTTTTGTTGCCCTCATAGATAGAGAATTGCCTCTAGGTCTTAATGGCGTTATTACTAAACCAAATTTTCCTGAGTGATATTAGCCCTGATGATATAGGAGAGCAACAAAATAATTGTCACTCATTTTATTTTAGTGTAACTGTTGAAAGAACATTTTCAACCTTACACTAGGAATTAATCTCTCTTTTACTAGAAAAGCAACTAGACACTTAAAATAATTACCAATCAGATGAAATAATGAAAGTCTAATCCAGAAGGAAACTATATATTCCAGGAAGAAACAAAGGCTATCACATTGGAAAGAACTACTCGCAATGCATCTGTGGCATAGTGCCCTGCAGAAGCCCAGGAGATAACGGGGTCAAGTATGTCTCCAATAGCCATGGAGTCAACCATGGGTTGTTGGTGAGAACACACTGTGAGTAAGAACAGCATGTAGCTGAAGAAGGGGCCAGGCAGAGGTAGGGCAGCACTTTCCTGGGACAATTGTCCTTGTTCTGGCTCCTGGAGTGAAGAACACCACAGTGCAGGGCAAGAGGTCAAGGAGAGGGCATGGACTGTTGGCCAAAGGACAGCCCAGTAGTCTTTATTCCCCAATCAGGACTCCTAAAGTCCCCCACAATTTCTCTGACCTATTTTCAGAGAGGTCTAGAACAAACTGATGATGATAACTAATTTGTATAGAAAGCATGAAACTTAGCTCTCGGGTGGGGAAAACTTAGTTTTAAAAAGGTGCCTACACAAAGCTTGGGTGGTGCTCACCCCATCAGCTGGATCCCTGCAGTCCTTTCTCTCTCTCTCTCTCTCTCTTTCTCTTTCATTCTCTCTTTCTTTTTCTGTCTCCCTCTCTTAAATTTCTTTCTCCCTCTTCTCTTTCACCTGACTCCCTAGTCAAAATCCAGCACTGTGTACTGTTATACTGTAACAGACTTATACCAATTTCCACCATGTGTATAATTTAGTAATAAAATTTTGTAAGTGTTTATGGCCCATCTGACTTCTGTTGTTCCTTTTTGATAATGGCATCTATAAATCTAGGGTACTCTCTTCCTGTTAAGGATGGGATGCCACAGTCCCCCCAGAATAACAGCAAATATAAAACAGGTATTTTGCTTACTTTTATAAAACATCCCTGTAATACTCTGCTTCAATTTAAGAAGGATTTTTTTTCCTATGTTAAACAATACTCATAGTTCCATAGAAAAATAAAAATAAATAAATAAAGGACTAAATTAATCTCAAGGGTCAAAATTTTTGGAAGCAGAAAATACTCTTAATGTGCAGTCTACCTTGAGCTGTAAGAATTAGACAAAGTAAACAGTTTTTTTCAGTTCTATTGCCATAACATTTCGGATCACACCAGAAATATTGACTATTTCACCAAAATCACCTCAAACACTGACTTGCCCATAAAGAAAAGAAAATTTGAAAGGTGACCACCTCCAATGCAGTACTGAAGGTCATCAGGACAGAAGGCTGAACCTTGTTATCTCAAAACTATTAGTACCAAGGTCTTTGACTAACACAAAACTTGCTGCTTTCTACTCCAAACATGTGTGTCGTCTTTGTCTCTTTGCCACGTAGGGCTATATGTAATATATTTAATCAAAGATAAAAGTTCCTTTCAAACTGCCTTGGAGGAAGAAAGAGAAAATTATATTTATTAGATGACAGTAACAACATGTACTGAGAGCTGAGAAACAACAGTGATGAAAACTGTATAAAACAGAAAACTGTAACTTCTGACTTTAGGTACAGATATTAAATGGCTAGGCTCCCTCTACTGTCAAAAATGCTTTCCCAGGAGGTACTTACAGGGAGGTGTACACTGCACCATGGCAACTAGAGAGCAGTGATTCCTTAAAAAGCTTCAGGGGAATTCTGCAAAGGAGCTCCCCTTAGTACATCCAATATGCATTGGACCTAATGGCAGCTCCTGCAACCTCATCCTTCATCCAGTGCACAGCTGACCCAGCTAAATATTCATCCAGCTAAAAAATTCTGGCACAGCACAATGCAATGATTCAATACCAACAGTGAAAGTACACCTTATTTGTCAACACTTACAGCAGGTAAGTCACTGCAAATAAAGCTTGGGACCTGAGGTTATCCTGCAGTTCTCTTAGGCTATATCTACATGGAGGGAGGCAGCTAAGCATGAATGAGCTCTGCCTGTGCTTTGAGATGGCTGGCTATAAATCAGGACTATCTGTGAATGCACTAACACAGCATTGCCCCTAAAGCAAGTACACCCTTCATTCCAGCTGTGTCTCACAGCTTATGACACTGACCACAATGTCATTTTTTTTTGTGTATCTGACATGAAGGCCCAAGACAGTTCATATCCAGATGGCTCAGAGTCTATTTGCTTCTGCCTGCATTTCTCTTCATACATATTTGCATTCCCATAGTTCTACAGCCCACATATTCATGACTAAGCCATAACATTTCCCAGACATTTCAGTGAAAATCTTTGTTTGTACAGCAGAAAAAAAGGCTCCACAATAATTCCTGTATGAATGTCGTGCTGTTTTGTCACTGAGCATTTTACAGGAAAGTTATGCTAAGTTATGCTAATTGTCAGGCTTGAGGGTTGGTGATTTTAAAACACACAAGATTCTTTTTCAGCTGAAACACTTTCACAGCACAAACACATGCAACATTATCTCCTCTACTTATTAAAAGAAATTCTGAATAAGTTATTTTCAACTCATTTTACAATATAGTCACCTTCAATTCCCATACCAAGAATTTTCCGTTTTAAACTCTTTAATTACACAATGACAGTGATTTAATAAACATAGGTCTTTTCCCAAAAGCTACAGTGTTATTTCTTATCCTGCCTCAAATTTGTTACTTAAGTTTTAAAATAATTTTAGATTTTACTTATAGCTGTTCCATTTAGAAGATGATCTTATATATAGTGCCCCATGAAAAGAGACATTTTAATGGCCATATATAAGGTCAAAAAAATATTTTCCAGCTTTGCTATAAATTTAATCTTTTTCGTTATAAACCAGGCAACGAAAATATTTCTATATATTTTGTGTTTCTTTACATTATAAAAATTGACAGAAAGACCTATCTAGATTGTCCATAGTAAAAATTTATATGTTATATTCCACCTGCTTGTTATACATTATTTTATACTTATTTGCAAGCAATTAAGCAACCAATGAAACTTACCGATACATTAACTTGATGGCGCAATATTATGGGGGCAAATTAAGTGACAAATTTGTAGCAAGAATTTGATTATAAAGCAACTGCTATGGAGGGCATTTTTGTACAGTAAGCAGGGTATGGAAGTAAATTAACAACTAATGCTGGCTGTAAGAGTCAAGCATTATAAGCTGCCCTTTTCAAAATCTAAATGAACAATTTGAGTCACTGTGAAAGAAAGCAAGGGGAAAAAAAAGCCTACCCTGCATGTAACTAAGGCATGGTAGCTATTCTGAGATTAACATTAGAAAGGAAATAATTTTCTTCTCTCATTGGGGATGAACTAATCTGTTATGGTTTTCACTTCCACCTTGAATCCTGAGCCAAGGGTAATTCTAATAACAAGACTTACAACTTCAACAGAAATATGTGAGCAGATATTTTTTTGGAAGAGAACAGCCACTATTTCTCACCTTCTCTTAAATACCTATGCCTTCCACTAGTTGCTTTTCTCCCTGCACTGAAACAAAGCCAGCTAACATTCTTTTTTGTCATTCACTTTGTCAGAGTTAAAGCAAGTAGAAAGAAATGCTGACTGGGCTTAGTGAAAGAGATATATAACAACACGTTTAGATATAAATTAAACTGCATTGTTTTGTTGTATTTTCTAGTTTAAGATTAATCTCCCGTAATTTTATCTATCCAAAAGTAATGTCTCTGGTCTTATCTTGTCTGGTCTCCCTGAAGAGTCAGCAGACCCACTATGTATAGTGCAGGTTACCGGTGAAATGATTGCCTGGCAGTGTTTAATTGAGAAAGAACATAGGCAAGTACTATAAAATAGGTAACTAAAACTTGGATAGCTAAAGGTAGGTGATATGACTTACATCTTCAATGACCTCACATTTACAGAGCATTGTTAGTGCCACAAATGGAAATTGGAAATCCACAACTGAGAAACTCTGGGATGGAAACCATAAATAGCCTAAAAGGCTCCCTAGTATGTCCAATTAAAATTAAAGAATCACCTACAATAATCCCATTTTGATGTTCCCTAAGATAGATATGGCTCTCAAGGATACAAAACCATTTTATTGAAAGTTCTAAATGTGCCCCTTTCATCTTTCTTTGCAAGGCTAAATAGTTGCATAATGAACAGTCACAAGGGGATTCAGACATAAGCATGGTTTTATAGTGGAATGTTAATGAGAAATCTAAACAAGACTGGCATGGGATGAATGAGAGAGTTGGGCCCCTCTGAAGTAAGAGGTTGAGGCCATGAAAGAAGGGTTGAGGTATCTAAATGTTTCTGGAAATCTATATTCAATAAAATAATTTCTTCAGTACTTTAATATCTGGGTTTGCACTTGTCAGTTGCTTATAGATACTACTCCAAGAAAAATCTCATTCTATGAAAAGATAAGTATATGCTTAATACATCACTTGGGCTGAATGCAGATCTCTTAATATTATATCTCTAATTTCTACTAAGCAAGAAGAGCACAGAAACTGGATCTGATTCAGATACCATAGACAGGCATGTCCTCAAGACTTGCTGGATCTGCAGTAATTCAGAACATAGGCAGGTTACTTACATTTGAAAAATTAATGCATCTCATTTCTTTTTTCTAATACCTTGATCCATGGATCAGATTAGTTCTCAACTCAAAAGAATATATATCAGTAAGGGGTTTATGACATCTCTGCTACTATGTGGTCTTAGAAATATTACCGCGAAATTTTATTTCTCTGACAATGAATCAATTCTTTATTTAAAATAAATGTTTTTCCTTTGGTCTTACCAAGCTAATCAACAGCTAACTTAAGGCTATTCAGAAGAAGTTGACAGCAACACTGGTTTCCAAAAATGAAACTAATTCTTATTAATTCTTAATAAACTAATTCTTAATAAACTTAATTAATATTAATTAATAAACTAATTCTTAATAAACCTATTAACTATTTCTTTATGGTTTACTCTTGTTACTCTAAAAATTGCAAGCTGTCTGTGAATTTTATAAAGCTGTCAATGCATTTTTATTATCATTATCATGGATTTGCTATCTTTTCTGATACAAGATTTGCATTTCACTTTTTTCTACTTTTCAGAATTATCAAGAAGCACTTTCTAAAGATATCTCATATAAACATCCCCATATTCTCTCACAACATTTAATTTTTAGTGAATTTGAGATTAATTAGATGCATTAATATAGTCTGTAATGTAGGCCCTGGAAGAAGATAACTTTTAAATACAGGAAAAAGGCAAAAATTAGTTGCCTGGCATTAATATGAGAGGTTCATTAGAATTTTAATTCGTCATCAAGAAACAGATTCAAAAATATTCAAGATCTACAATATTTGTAAAATTTTAGTATTTTGCTTTTGAATTATATTGAGTATTTTTCTACTTTTTTGCCTTGTGAGCCTTTTTCTTCCTTTTTATTTCTTTTTTTTCTTTTTTTTTTTACATTCTCATCTACAATTCCTAAAGAAATATTTTAAATTAACATCTATTCTGGAAAACTTTGTTGGACTTCATTGATTCAATGATTTCTGGCAGTTTCAGTGCTCGCTTAATTTTAGGAAGCACTTGTTTACCAAAGCAAGACTTAGGCATAAATATCCTGGGAAGACAATATCCTAAAAAGATAAACAAGATCTTTTACAAGTGGCATGCTGATAAGATTAAAAAGTTATATAAGACTGTAATTTAAAAGTCTGTCTTCTATTGCGGTCTTTTTCCCAAAAATTGTATTTTCCCATTTAAGGTATAAAGGGACCTGGTGTTAGTGTCACTTCATAAATAATCATGATTAATTAAAAAAAAAAAACAAACCAAAAACAAACAAACAAAAAAAACCCCAGTATTTAAGAGTGCTGGAAGGAAGGAAGATTTTTGTGTAATTCTGGTACAAGGACAGGAAAAAGCTATGACATCAGAGTGACTATTCTTACTGGCACTGAAACTTTACCTTTCAAAATTCAGATTCTATTATCTTAATACAACTGTTGGAAAAGATAACATAAGAATTTAGTATCAAGCAAAGGTTGATAATAATAACCTTTGATTGATAATCAATCAAATATTATCAATAATTATCATTATTGATAATAATGATAAATTAAATCATAAATTCCTCTTTAGCTCACAAAAGACAGATCATGCCACTGCCACTGTTTCTTTACACTCATAAAACTGGAACCAAGGAAACAAATTCCTCTTGGTCTAAGATGGTGTCAGTCACATTTATCTGTTAGAAACACAATGAGATACCGTGTTCTGAAATTAATTGGAACAGAAAAGAAAGTCACTCCTATCAAAGAACCATGCTTAGATATAGCCTTGACTTAAAATATTAGTAAGTGAAGATTAGTGTTTCACTGTAT
Organism: Sinosuthora webbiana; assembly: GCA_013397395.1. Classification (NCBI taxonomy): domain Eukaryota; kingdom Metazoa; phylum Chordata; class Aves; order Passeriformes; family Sylviidae; genus Sinosuthora; species Sinosuthora webbiana. The sequence continues at coordinate 1,611,273 of VXBN01006998.1, forward strand.
TTGCGAAAAAGTAAAAGTTTACATTTAGCCTAGGTTTATAAAGCCACTGGAAGAGTACTTCAGGATGATCACAGCATTTGGGGGTGTTTTTTCCAATGAAATTTGGTCTGTTATATTACAGTGAGTACAATATGAACTCTCATTTAAATACAAGAAACATGCTAAAGTAACAGTGTGAAATAAGGTTTTGAAATACTGGAGAAGAACTGCATTTGTAAAGCTGTTTGAGTGCTTACCATTCATAGTGTATTTCTGTCAAACTGGCACAGGCTCTGCTACAAAACAAACTGAAAATCTATTTTGATTTCTAATTAAAAGGAACTCACTCTAGAGTTAATTACAAAGTACCTAGATATGAATCAGGACTTCTAGGAAATCAATTTCACACAAAAGAATGCAACATGAAGGTTTCTAATGGCTTCTATGAGATTTAAAGTAAGCTCTTTGCTAGTAACTGCAGTGGTAAGGAAAGTTGCTTTGTTCTTCCATCTGTCATGATGATAGTTGACTTTTCATTTATTAAAATGATAATTTCCATGCTACTACAAGCCTTTGATTTCATAAAACCAATATTCAGAAGTGAACATAGTTCCAGTATATTTGCTCCTGGTACCTTTCAAACATGGAATACTCCCATTCACTTAGACACTCTCCCTTGAAAGCAAGACAGCTCCAATAACAATTCCAAAACTGTCCTGTAGCATCATCATCAATAGCACATCCCCTAAACACAGCTTTATCCATGTCTCAAGGGCAGAGTTACACTGATTCTTTCACCCCTCCCAGACAGAAACTGCTAGAAGTAAAATGCTAAAGGCCATACTGTCTTCCTTCACTCATCCCTTGGATTCGTGTGCAGTCCAAATGCACCTCACAAAACAGCAGGAGCTATAGGGACTATGCAGAGTTCAAGCAAAGCAAGTTCCTCTTAAACAACTACCGAGTAAGGCTTACACCAAACCCAAAAGATTTCAA
>VXBN01006999.1:0-37857 GCA_013397395.1 Sinosuthora webbiana
TCTGCATCCCCGATGGATCCCCACAGGCTCTGGGTGGATCTCTGCATCCCCCATGGATCCCCAGGGGCACAGCTCCTTCACCATGGTCTCGCCATGCAGAGGAATCTTGGCTCCAGCACCTGGAGCACCTCCACTCCCTCCTTCTCCACTGACCTTGGTGTCTCCATGTTCTTTCCCTCACATGTTCTCACCTCCTCCTCCTCTCTGACTGAAAGAAAAAACTGTGCCCCACTTTGTTTTGTTTTTCTTCTTAAATCTGTTATCCCAGAGGTGTTTCCAACCTCTCTCACTGGCCCAGTTTTGGCCAGCAGCATGTCCATCTTCAGTGCCATCAGGGACTGGCTCTGCCAGACATGGTGGAAGCTTCCAGCAGCTCCTCACAGAAGCCACCTCTGTGGCCCCCCTGCTACCAAAAACCAGGCCATGAAAAAAAAAAATCTTATTTTTAGCTCCTCTTTCTTTGCATATTGAGATCTTTTCAAATTATGAGGGAAGAGAATCTCTTGTTTGCTTATCCCAAGCCCTTTTCCATCTTCCACTCCAGTGTTTTACACCATGTTTCAAATTGTCAGAAAATGCAATTCGATGATAAGAAAGCACAAAGCAAGAACAAATGTTTGAACAAAGTGATAAATGCTGGAGAAATAGAAATGTGGACATTTAAATGTATGTCAAGCTTTCCATCCCTGCTATACAGCATAAATAACATGGGAGGATGTGGCTTCGCTACTTGAGAAGACATACATCACAACATTTTGACACATTCAATAAGCTGTTGAACACGACTAAAATGCTAAAGAAATAGAGGAGCTGTAAGGAGGAAATATGCCCACGTGTCAGGAGAGATGGACTGGATTATGTAAGAAAGGGACAACCCCTTGTTCCACTTTCTTTTTTCTGTGAAGAGGCAGCAGACCCAGTATAAACGTGGGATAATGGAAGTTTAATTTCACAAACCAAACTCCTTGTCTAAAGCAGGACAGAGACACCCCTTCCTACTACCAATAAAACTGTAACAATGCTGGAGAAAATTTACTTTTCTTCTAAAGGACAAAGCGGTGCACCTATCGGGCCAGGTGTCGGAATCTGCATATACACTACACTGCATAACTCCAGCTGTGCACTTTTTTCCTAAACACTCATTCACACATTCATTGAAGGTATCATCTTCCAGAAGGATAAATACTGGCATTGCTTTTATCCTTTCTTCCTCTCAAAGCAGTAGTTTCTAAAAATATATACATATACACACACTTATAAAAAAAGGAAATTTCAAGCAGAGCTGCTTCACTAAAGTAGTGAGTGATTTACCTGTTCTGCTTCAAATGTCATTACTATTCCTTTTGTAATATCAACTATCATACAGCACATTTTACCTGTATTCATTTTTTATCTTTTTACCAGGTTAATGCCTTTCAGATGCCTCTAAAGACACACATAACAATTTCTTTTAAAGACTGCCTCCTTTGATTTGAAGCCCTGTGAAGGAACTGCAGTTTGACTTGTCAAGAAGCAATATTGTTTCTTAACAATTTGCAGAAAAATGTTTATCCCAACACAAGAAGCACACAGGTATAACTGTTCTGCCAGAATGAGTGCTATACAAATACGTTTTCTTAGATGAAAGCAAGAGAAGCTGGATGAGAAAACTGGAAAAATGAAAGAAAATAACAACCAGAGTCAAAGATGAAATCTCTGGTGTGTTGACCTCGATGCAGTCCAAAGTGACTCCAATGTTCCTGACCTTATTGGAACCATCCAACTGGGCTAAATCTCCACCCTTGCACCACTACTGCTCACCTGCTGAATCATTTCTAGATCCATGCTGCTTCAATTCAATAGCAGGAAACGTTTCTAAGTCCCATTTGCATCAGTGTAAATGCTTTTAAACTGCCTGGCTAAATCACAGCAGAGGTTGGATAAATAGAGCTCCGAAGATGGGGTAAAAATTAAAGGAGAAAGAAAAAACTCTCTTTTAGATGAAGCAAGCCCCTGATGGTCATTTCAAATTAAGTATAATCACCAGGAAATTGATTTGGGGGTAAATGTGAAAATGTTGAAATGACCATTTTAGTGTAGAGTAACAAAAAGAATGGCATACAAGGCACTAATTCATGCCAGAATAGGGAAAGAACAACTAATTTAATATATCAATATAATGCAAGGCACCCTTTATAAACCTGAAATTCCTAGGAAAACATGAACTAATGTGTTGCAGGAAGATACTCACTTACAGAACCAGAAAACAAGAATTTTTGCACAGTGAACTATTCTGAACTGGAGAAGTACTGCACAGTGAAAAAATGCATATGGTTATAAAGAAATGTACTGAGTATGGAATGACAAATATTGTCCTAGCTTGAGTACATTTTTAGTACATGAATAAAACAAATCAATTAAAATCACAAGAAATAATACTAAATAGAAAAATACATCATATAACACAAAAGAATTGATTACATATTTATGGAAGGAGTTGTTGCTGAATTTCTCTGCCCTCAATCTCCCCCACAGCTACACAGACCATGTGCTGGCTGCTCCTGAGAGCACGCATGGCTTGTCATCTTCACTGATTAATGGAAATTACAGTGACAAATCCAGGATCCAAACCTTGCCTAAAGGTGACATGTAATCAATATATTTGCATTCCCTCACACGAGCAAGGATAAGAAAGAATATGATACCCTGAACTTATACAAGAATAAATAATCTTGGCTATAAATATAAGAGCTATCCATCACTCCCACTTATTTGCCCTGTCAGCTGCCTGGCAGCAATTTTTCAAGCTGGGACCAGGATCCTGGACATGGAGCACTGCTGGGATTGCAGCAAGAATGTGAACAGGTGTCAGGTTATAAATTGCTGCTCTGGTCCTGTATGGCACATAATCCTCCTGCAAGGCCAAACAAGGAACCACTGGATTTCACGTGGTGGTTTTATGAGGCAACAGAATCAGCAAGTTTGAAACAAGCGGCTCCCAGAGACATCAAGCGAAGCAAACTCAGCAGAAGGGAGCTCTAATATAACTCTCTGATTGCAGCCTGCTACTCAATCCCGTGTTCATCTTTGCCTCAAAATTGCCACTAAAGCTGAAATAACCAACAACAAGGACCTTTTCAGTACTGCTGCAACTTGAACCATAAAACTCACACAAAAAAGAAGAAAAAAAATTCACTGCCCCACTCAGTATGACTAATGGAGCCACTGCATCATCTTCTGCTTGTAATAAGGGGCAAAAATTGACATGAGGAACAATTTAAGATCAGGCCTCTGTGCTTGAAAAAAAACCCTTGAGGCAAACATTCTTCCAAGCACCATCAGCGAGGAAGAGGGGATCTCTGATTTCAAAGCTGGGTGAGCATCATCTGCAGCTCGTGGTTAGCGCTTGCTATCAAGGCTGTGGGCAGCACTCACCGTGCCACCCCTCAGCCGTGGCACATCCATCTCCCACTAAGCCATATGGAAGAGACAATGGAGCATGAAGATCTCCAAGCCTGAAAGGGATTAGGAGACTTTCTGATTAGATGCGCTGCACTTCCTAAAAAATACGCTTTCCCTCTTTCAGAAAAGAAACTTTCCACCCAATAATCCCTGTCACTGAGGCAGAACACAAAGCTGTAGAAAATGTTATGTACTCCTACCCCAATTTAATGCACAAAGTTGCATTGAAAATACAGGATACACATGAAAGGGAAAAGGACACATCTGACTACACCAGGAATTCCTTCCCTCACTCAATCCCGATCACAATAATTAAACACCACTATAGTGATTCAGGATTCAAACCTGAACTTCTAAAGTCATTCTTCATCCTGAACTGATGACAAATTTTTTAGTCAATAAGTGATATTAAAACTGAGCACAGAGCATGCCAGAGATACTAAATCGACAGTAACCAATGTCACCTCTCTGTATGTCCCAGCAACACCTGCAACTCCTGACACAAGTGCTCAGCCAGTGTCATTTCCACAGTCACAGGTGTGGGGGTACCTGGGTTATCTTTGGCAAGGTGGAAATCCTCAATCCACTTCTCAACTGTCCACCAAAAGACCAGGTCATCTGTGCATTGATTTACTTCAATTTCACAGAGAAATATTAAAAATGCTTAACTAAAAAAACCATCAAAACACATGCACCCCATTACAGCGGTGAGCAAGAACATCTCATTCTTTGTTTCCTGTCACTCAGGCACCACTTCCAACCTTACTGAAGGTTGCTAGGCAAAGCCAAATATTTGGACAAAACTTGCAAATATAAAATGCAAACAGAAGCAACAACAAACTTTAATTTGCTTTTCCACTGTATGAATTTTATGGCTATCACAGGACAGGAACAAATAACAAGGTGCAAATTTAACTGATTCTTAAAAACGCATTTCACTACTTTCTAGCAGAAAACCGTTTTTAGCTGGTCATCATAAGAAGGGCATTGTCAACACAGCTGTCCCCAGCATGGTGTAAAGGGTCTGCAATTTTTTTGTTCCCAACTGAAAATATCCTTAACCCATCAAAGTGAAACAGCATCCTGGAACTGCTGCTGGCACAGCTGTTCAGTGGGAACCTGAATAATAAATGTGAGTAGGAACTCATGCGAGTGACTCCAAGGCTAAAATCAAGTGCTGCCCAACAGTTGTGGTGGCTCTCGGCATTCCCCTGTGGCTGAGGTGGTTTGAAGCACCGTAATAAATGTCTTTTCTTCATGCTGGTAGTTAATCTTCAGCTTCCCTTGGGAAGGACAATGTCTGGAAGTGCCTCTGTCGGAGCATGTGACAGTAACCAGCTGGAATGTCTGAGGGATTATTGAACATGCACAGAGGTCCTCCCGACCTGAGACATATGGTGTATTATCCACTTGGCAATCCTAAACAGTTGTACTGTCTCCCTCTAACATTTAACATGTTCACAAGCCTGAATAAATAATCTGTCGTCAAAAACAGAAAAAAAAAAAATAAAAGCAAATTTATAGTTTAGCAGGAGAACTGGGGGTCATTGCTACAAATGAAGCAACCATATATTTTTCTTGATTTCCGAAGTCTTTTTTGAGAGCTGAATGATCTTGACGAATACCAAATAAAATAATTCAATATATTTTCCTTAGGCAGTATGCACATTTATTGGCTCTTACTTCTGAAGAGTGCAGTAGATATAGCTGCCTTTCTCAAATAATTAATCACCATTTTTATCAGCCAGAGGTAGCTCAGTTCAGGTTTAAATGGTGATTGCTTTCCCTACACTGCTACTCTTTTTAAATTATTTATAAGATTGAGGACATTTCTATTAAAAGATTTGATGTTTCCATGTAAATTTTCTAAACATGAAATAGGTTATTGATCATTGTTCAACACTTTTCAGTGGCCAAGTACAGCAGAGAAAAGCTATTACAGAAAGCAATGCTGTGCTTGTCCTCTAATTCCAGGTAATGGACAGATGGCATGATGGGAAACTGCTGACAGAACTGAGGGATTTAAATACAATAAAGCTGCTTTTACTGGACAGAAAGCTGCATTCCAAAACCACATTTTTCAAAAGAGGAAAGACAGGGGAAACTGGAGAACTTGCATTACTTGGAATATTACGGGGGGGAAAAAAATCAAAAAAAAAAGAGGGTTTGGTTTATTTTTTAAAAATTTTCAGAAGTTTTTTTATATGCTCTCAAATTCAGCATGCAATTTGCTTTAGCAGTGATACAGAGTAATATTTTTTTTAACACAAGGGGAAGAGTTCCATATGCTTCTTTGCTGGATATGACCAGAAAAGGCAACTGAGAACTCCAGGTTTGTTTTGAGCTGGCAGTTTCCACACATGCAGTGATTCTGCTTTCAGTGGGAAAAGATACTACTTTGTTGGTTTTTTTTTTTCACTCTTCTGGCCAGCATTTAATAATCTGTTTTTCTTCAAGTCACTGAAATGTGCCTCAATTAAGTTAATTTAAAACTTGCCTAGCTGACAGGAGGTATTAACACCACTGCACCTGCAGAATCTACATATTCTAATTAGATGTTAGATACTTGAAGCTGTGATGGACCGTCCCCTCATACTAAATAAAGTCACAAGTGGTGCCAGAGCTTGTTCATGTCCCTTTTGAGAGGTCTGCACAAACACAAGGCTTTGGACAAACGTATGTGATACAGTCTGGTGTTCACAGATTTAAATAAAGATTGCAGGGTCACTTCCAAAGTAAACTTGCAGCTGATTTATTACCTGATTTCTTTAGAGCCATTCCGATTTGTTTCCCTGTTGATGTCAGGAGCTGGGTCTGGAATCTCCCCAGACAGAAGAGGAAGGGAAAACCATTTTTATAAGAAATAACACTGAATATCAAAGCCAATATTGATTTCTAAATATAAAACCCGTCTTAAAACCTCACTTTTCCCCAAAAGCATTCTCTGTCTTAGCCATGTTCCTATTTAAGTAGGTGCTTAATAAATGTCTTCCTCCTGGCTTTTGGGCTGAGAATTTCATTTAAACACCTTTACCAGAATCCTTAATTGTTAATTAAAATTTTACTTTAATACATCTTCAGGTTAAAAGTCCCTTCTTTTTCCACCAGACATTGGCCTGACTTCTCTTTAGCCTCTTTATGCCCAAATCCACCACCAGGATGGCTTACAAGCAGATGAGTCCAGCCAAGGTGGTTCTCCTAATGAGTCATTTTTTTCCACAGCTTCACAGGCAAGCAGTTCTCTTTGTGCTATAAAGCTTTGTTCTCCCAAACAAAACGATTATTCTTCAGTCTGAGCATGGAAATCAAGAAAATGTGCACCTTTAACAGAGAGGAACCAACTACACAGTTCTAACTGAGGAGCCCTAAGTGCATCCTGTGTTCAGATTGGCAGCTCCTTATCAGAGTGCAATAATTTGGAGAATACAAAAATCCACCTGAACTAATGCAAGTCCTTCCACCACTGTTCCCTTTCACTTATTTGCTCATGTTTGGGGTTTTTTTGGGTAACTGCCTTTATATAAAATTATTCACAAAATAAATATGAGTATTTCCTTAAAAATAACTAATATAGCTTGACTTAATGCACAGTGCAGAACATAGTCCCAAACTTTTTCCTACCAGAAAATACTATTCAAGGACCTATGTACCCATTTTTTTTTTAATATGAAAGATGGTGTCATTTAATGCAGAATGCTCAGATTAAAATACTTTTCTTGCCATTTGTCCTAAAGAGAAGCACATCAAGATTCCTTTGCACTGAGGAGTGCAAGTTTGATATCAAGACACCTCCTACAGAAAACAAATCACTGTTGTTTTCTTAAACCTCCCATCACTTGAAAACCTAAATCACCTTCACATTGTCTACAAAGCTCAAACATTGTGTTTACCTGACAGCAACGTGTGCTCTCATGTCTTTTTTTATATACAGTAATTTTATTATGGGGATTTATTTTCAGAGGAAATTGAACAAGGCAATTTAAAGGCTCTCAAAGGAATAATAAGCAGTAGTCAGCCTTGGTGGATGGAGCAGTTATTTCCTATTTATTTTTCTATTATATGTTCGTATCAGAAATACGCCTATAAATGATCAAATGGGAAACAACCTCAATCTCCAGGATAAAATGACAAAAAAATAATTTGCACAGAGAACCACAGACCTACTAATAGGTTTTTTGGTAAGGCAATCAAAGCAGAGTTGAATCGGTACAATTTAAGAAATTTATTGTGTCTATTGGAGAAATGGAAGAAAAGAGCAGGACATCTGAAAAAAATACTGACTATGTAGATGATATTCAAAGGTGGGATATCTTAAGTAATTTTGGGGGGAAGAAAAGTGAGAAAAAGATTATATCGAAAGAAGGCACTGAGAACATATTTGAGATGAAAAGCAAAACCTGAAAAAACTGACTTGTTCCTTAGAAGTGGTGTCTGCAGCAGTAAATTAAGGAGAAACTACTTACAACTGGAATTATATCCATGCTCCCCCTTCAGAACTGGAGAAATGCAAGGACCAGAGTGCGAAAAAGCCAAGTTACTGAAGTAAAGTACTAGCTTGTGAATATAATGAAGTAATAGAATAAAGAAAAACTGTGGAAACAATGGAGAACATCACAAACAATGTTCAAACACAAGTTGTGCATTCCTTTAGTGTTAAGGTGGGGAAAACAAAACCAACAATACCCTGTGAGAAGACAGAAACCTAAAACAAAGGTCTGCATTTGGCACACAAAAGCAAACAAGATTATATATTGTAGATTTCCTAGGGAAAAAAAACAGATAGGAAAAGAAATGTTATTGATGGCACTAAAAGGAACTAAAGTAAAAATAAAAAGGATTTTTTTTTTTTTGGTAGATGTCAAGAGAAAGGCAGAATTTCAAAAATAATCAACCACTGCTAAGGGCTAAACTTCAGAGGTATTGCACATGGATCAGGAAAAATGGCACTGAAGTATTCACACCCTCAGAAAAATAAATACAAATGTGCAGATGAGGAGGTCAGATCAGTAAATCTGATGTGCTTCATTAAATCTGTTTTTAGATATAAGTGGGCAGAAATATGATTTCACGCATTAGGCAGTGGAGAAGTTATCTAAACCAACAAGAATGGCAGCAAACACTCCAAATATTGCATGCATTTGTTACAGCAGTTGCTAAGGAAATACATAGAAATGTTGAACTGGACCTAAACACCATTAAAAAAAAACCTAATCAAAACACCAAATTATTTATTCCACCATCTGCTCTACACAAAGCAAAAGTTATGAAAATTTCAAGAGGCTTTCAAGAATAAAAAAGAGCGAAAGGATTGTTAATTAAAATCAGCAGGGGATGATCTCCTCATTCTCTGAATCTCCTTTGATCTTCCTTAAAAAGTGGCAATATATCTAGAGACCCAAACATCTGGAGGGAAGTTAGAGGCCACAGCATTTTATTCATGTTTCTGCTACAAGCCGCTTCAGGTATATTCCACTTGTCCTTTTAGATAGATTTCATAAAAAAAAACAAAAACAAAAACAAAAAAAAAAAACAAAAACAAAAAAAAAAAAAAAACCAAAATGGAAATATTATTCTTTGCGATACATCCAGTTAACTTTCCAAGACTTCAAAAAGGGTCTCAGGATCATTTTAATTCTGAAGCAAATAAATAGGTGGTTCCACAAAATGCACTGTTTAGTGGTCCTTTCAATCTTATGATTTCAGAGGATATTGCAAAAAAGAAGTCAGTGAAAATGATCTGAAGGGGTCCATCAAGATGGAAAGAACCGTGAAGGCTCTGGGTGATTTCAGGTTCTGCTTCAGGAAAGGGAAAGCAACATCTAGAGTACGTTTCTGAATGTCTGTTTTCCAGTAAACCAGCCTATTTTCACTTTATTTCCATTTCCAATTACTCCAAAAAGGTTTGCTCAGCCGTTGTAAACACTGTGACTTTAAGTGTTTAATTGTTCGATGTAGAGGGTCGGTGCAAAAAGCAAGTGAAGCATGTAATCAAGCAGGAGCTGTGTCACAGTAATATTGCTGGCTCAGAGGAGGGGGACTCAAATTCTGGATAGCTGTGGAATTCTCAATGTGCTGCCTGCAACAGTCCTACTGTGTTGAGCTGAAGCAGGTGCTCCTGTGGAAGAGAAAAAGCTAAGGAAACCTTTCAGCCACACTAATGTGTGAAATAAATGCTGAAATAAAACAGAGCTCTGAGAAACCCCACTGATACGGCCACATAACTCGTGCCCATGCTCAGTGCATACCATGGCAATTATCTTGCAAAAGGCCTGGGCAAGACACATAAAAAACTTTTTTGCTACGTTTTCATGTTTTACATTTTACAGCTTGAGCCTGTGTAGAGGCTGCAGCACAAGTTGTGTGTTTGTTTGTAGGAAGTGAGTGGACCTCCCAATAACCACGTATTTAATTCCAATATTATTTCTGCGCAAGTATGGATTTCATCAGAAAACAAAGTTACATGAGGAAAGTTTAATATTTCATTCTGTTTTTTTCTATTTTCATTTCTTTCAGAGCTACAGTGACCTGAAAGTGTAATTAATAGTAGAATATGGTCAGGTAATTGCAAGCAGTCCAGAGCTCTCTATGAAGTTACTGCCCTCGACAGCTCATTCTGTGCAGACCTGTCAGCCAATACAAGACAAAATGAAATGATTTGACACATGTTTCTCTCAAGGAGGGACTACTGGATCCATCCTTTGCAGCCACGAGCTGAACATAGTGAAATATTTCCTCAGTTTTCCAGCCTTTAAACCATATGGAGGCATAAGGACATCATTACAGTATTGTTAATACTAAGCCCAATCCTATAACAGTTATTTGTTCCCACAGAAGTTGTGACAGCTTTTCCTCTTCCACAGGAGCACCTACTCCAGCTCAACACAGTAGGACTGTTACAGAAAGCACATTCAGAGTTCCAAGGTTATCCGGAATTTGTGAGTGCTCCTTCTCTGACCCAGCAATGTTACTGTTACAGAACTCCTGCTTGACTACATCCTGCATTTGAGCTGAGAAAATAAGCACTGATGGCAAATTAAACATTTGATCTGGGAAATGAAACATATGGTTACTCACTCAGCTGGCTCTTTTGGAGATGCTTTAAGAGGGTGGTCCAATGGAGAGAGGAGGAGTGAGGCATGAAGAGACACAATATTGAGAGCAGAAAGAAAAACTGTGAGAATTGAACAGCATTTCTTCAAGAAATAATCGTCTTTTTGCCCCCTCTCATGTTGCTAGAGAAAAATCTCCCTGAAAAGATATAAGCTGACATGCCTCTGGAATTGGTAAGGCCCAGCAAGGTGAACTCCAGACTTCCATCCAAACCTAGCACAGATCTTTTCCTGGATAAATAGCAAATCTCTGCTTCCCTCTCCTGCATTCATTTCTGAGTGGAACTCCAGAATTATTATTGGTGATATCTTAAAATAAAACACTTAAAATGACACTCCTCCAAAGCACATCAGACAACTCTAAAGTCACCCAAGTCTCTCCCTGCTGAGAAAAGCAGCTTTTGAATAGATACCTAGAAGATCTTTACCATGACCATTGTCCTATGCAGCCAAGAACTTAAAATTCTGTGTTAATGTTTGAGCTGAAGTGATATTAAATTAAGATTCATTTTAAGGTATCAAATACTTATGAATAAAACAACAAGGAAATCAAGTTCAAGATATTTGAAATGAAATTTACTGGGTTTGACTCTCACTTTTACTTAACATTATAGCAGTTATTGCAATCAAATTATTGCTTATTTACTCCAGAGAATCCTGTTTCCCATTACACTGGATTCCAGCCACTCCAAATCTGATGAATGATGGGTATATTTTGGTGAGAGCTTTTATTTTAACTCCTATTTTATTTCCTGCTCTAAATGCTATTTCCAAAGGTTCCCCTCCAAGTTACTAGACAGTGCAATACTTTTTAATCTTGCTGTATTTGGCTATAATCTATACAAACCTATTTAACATCCTGTTTCTAGGTCAAGCTTTCAAATAAGCTTTTGTTTTCCAGGTGTGGGAACATCCTTCAGCTATTTGTACTCTCATGGGCATCAATGAAATTAAATAGCAAAGCAGGTTAATTTAAAGATGAATAGGGGTTTTGATGATACATGATTAAAAAAATAAAATGTACATTTATTTGGCTTTTCTCCTGAGGAAAATATTTACAAATATATCCTATTCTATTAAAAAGTTTCATTTTTTAGAGACGTACTTGTTTTTTTGGTTTTATTTTTGGTTTTTTGTTGTTTTGCTTTGTTTTGTTTTTGTTATTGTTGCTGTTTGGAGTTTTTTAATGAGAAAGTATGGAGGAAGAGTGCTCAGCTTTTGTCTGTGTTGAGTTCTGGTTAAGACTTTCCAAGCAATGGAAAATAATTCAACTCCACATTTTACAGGCAACATGAAATAAAATTCTGCTTACTTGCTCTCTATTAAGAATGTCTTCTAGTTACTAAATTATGTCTCTGCATATCCAAAGCTCCCTTTTGTGTCTGGAGCTCACTGAGGACAGTGCTGAACACAGAGCGCCCATCCCAGGACATTATTTTCCACAGACATTACACAGGGATTCAGACTCAGTCCTATTTCAGTGTCTCCTTCAGCCGAAGGTTTTGTGCACACACCTGGTAAACCTGTTCATCCTGGATCTCAAATTCTTTCAACAGTCTGGCCACCTTTGTCTGAGTTACTCACGACAGAAACTTGCAGACATGCCTGACACAACAGGATTTTCTACCATTTTTGTCTTTTCCCCCCCTCCACCTGTTCCAAAGCTTATGGCCCCTCTTACTGCTTCTGTTTTTGCAGCTTCACTGCGGATTCAGAGAGAATCAGGATGTCAGAGAACAACGAAAATCTGTGTGTAATGGCCCTCAAAGTCAGTCTCACACTGTGATCACTCATCCCCTGACCACTGCAAACCTCCTTCCTCCTCCTGTGAGGGAAACTGTGGTCAGGAAAACAAGAGTCCACATGATAACTTCTTTTAGAGTCTACCCCCTTTTCTTTGAAAAGTATGTCTGCTATATTTTTAAAAATGCTTTTTTTTTTTTAAATAATAGGATACAGAAGCTCTTCACATTCAAAGCCTGCTGATTTAAAGCTTACTATCAAGTAGAAACACAAAGCATGAACCAGCAGTGATTTTAAAAAGATGCTAAAAAGCTCCTTTCAAAGAAAATTAAATTCCATTTACAGTGAACAGCACAAAACCATAATCACTTTACTTTTTTCTCATGCCCCCATACATCAACATTTTTTACCTCAACTACATAACCAAAAAATACTGGAAAGTTGGGAAAATTCAAGATTAAGCCAGCTAAGCCTCAGACTTGTCCTTCAAATGTTATTTTTGCTTGTGCTTTGGTTCTGATGGGATTCTTACCTAAATCAGGACTGCAGAACGGGATCTGAAATCGAGCACAGTGATTGATAATTAGTGCAGTGGAGATTAGAGAGAAGAAATTTCTCCAGCAAACATTATTGTTCCACTTCCTTACAGTTACCACCTTAGTCAAGAACTCAGTGTCATTTTTGCTAACTGGGTTTTCCATTGTTAGCGGGTTCATGTCAGAAATTAAAGGTCATTGATGATTCTGTCTCACTGATTTCCCCAGTGAGCAAAAGCAAATTTCTCCAAGTGCCAGAGCCCTGGAACTGAGCCTACCTCTGGATCTCATGGAGTGCAGCAGGGCTTGATCCAACTCCTTGCACCACCTGCCTCCCAGCCCAGTGGATGAAGTCCAAAGTAAAGAGGAGACTTAAGAAATCTCACTCCTTCGCCTCATCCTCAAAAACTGAATGCCCTAAAGTGGGCCTAGAGCCCAAAGTTTACCCTGTTCACAACTACTCTAACAGCCAATGTAGGGGAGAAGTTCTTTAATTAAAAATGTTAGTGCTTAGCAAACTTTGGCTCTAAAGACTTGTGTCCCACTAATGCGAAAAATTCTGTCACACTAAACCAACCCAGCTGTGCACAAAGCTGTGAAACAGAAGTTTTAAGAGCTCAAGACAAAATACTGAAGTCTCCTCTCAGTGAGGCACAAGAAATTTTCCTCCTCTTGTTTAAATCCTCCAGTACTTTCTCATAAAGGTTTCATAAGATGTGATTATTTGTTCGCATAATGCAGACAGTGAATTAGCATTCCAGTAATACTTTCAAATTAAAATGGATTACCTTTGATTTCTGTAGTTAAAGTATTCATTAAATGCCATTTTACCAACTAGAAATTAGTGGCAATTATGCATATTCAAGAAGTCACAGAGTAGGGACATTTCTCCATTTAAAACAGACAGAATTATTTACTGTAGGCATGGAACAATGAACAAATGAACATGAAACAATCTTTCTGTGCTCTAGGAATGTCCCTGGCACCACCAGCAAATACAACAGCTATTTGTAATTCTTTCAGCACATCATCTCCTGTGAATGAAGTCACAGCACAGGAGAGGACTTCTTAGAATAGGCAACACTACACAAAGCTAAGACTCACAGCCTTGAGAAGCACATAACCCCTTGTCTAACTTTATTTTTATTAGCAGAGCCACTGATGTCAATGTGGATAACTCCTTTGGTTAGTGAGGCATGTACTGAAGGGCTTTGTCCAAAGGTCACATCTGACAAAGGTTATAATGTGTGTGTGTCTGTGTGCATCTCTGCAGTCATGAACAAGGGAAATAATTTGTAGTCAATAAACACACTGAGTAAATTAAACCATTTCTGCAGACAAGATGTGGATCAGTTAGTGGAATCCTTAGTCTCCAGAGTTTCCCACATTCCCAGGTACACTGGTGGCCACACAGAACCAAGAGCTGAGCCAGCATTGCTTCATGTGGAGCAGGCTTATCACACATTTCTCTGATCCAATTTAGACCTGGTTTTAACAACCGCTGCAATTATTTTAATGTCTCATACTCCACAATCTACAGACGTAGCACACAGAACCCCAGGGTCCAAGGCTCTGAAGCCAAGGGAATTACAGGGGATAAATTGCTTCAGATTTCTTCTGGAACTGTCAGGGAGCAGCAGTGTTACCGTCAGTTGGCTGCTCACTTAAACAAGTCTCACATTTGCAATTTAATAAATAACAAAATACATACAATACTAAGTGGATTGCCGTAAAGACACTGATTTTATTACAGTGAAATACTAAGATGCCAGCCTGCTATGTTAATCAATATGGTTGCCTTGGTTGCACAAAGATAATTAAATTTTAATTGAAATTCACTAAGGGTAAGATTACCTATAAATATTTCAACAAAGAGGATAAAAGGAGAATGCTAATATTTTATTTATCATGGATAACACTTTTAAAACACCTTACAGAAAACAAAACAAACAGAAAAAAAAGAAAACTAAATACAACTTTTTACAGAGTAATAACAAATGTATGAATCTGAATTCTTTCCCTAGATATTCAGTTTCTACTTCATGCTCAGCAAGACTTCTTTATCACTACAGATGACCTTTGGCAGTCCAAACTGAGAAGAGGAGATGACCTCTCAGTATTAAGGTTTGCTTCAGGCAGGCATATGGATCCCATAAGAAGGAGATGGAAACAGAACTTAGAATCATAAAACAGGTTCTTTTCCTCATTCACTTAAAAAAGAATGGATTTAGTCCATTTCATATTAACATAAAACACTGGGCTTGGGCTACACTGCTTGCCCTGGGAGATCATCTGAGAAGATCACTTTGGAAGTGGGTGAAGAGCACCCAATTTCCCAGCAAATTCCGGTGCAAATTTCCCAGCAAATCAGAGACATACAGGGTCTCTGAAAGAAATCACCAAGAGACTCCAAAACTCAGACTCACTGGGTCTCCATCTACCCCCAGGCCAAATTCCCCCTTGAATTGCCCTGAAACACTGGTTCATAGCCACAGGAGTTGTTGCTAAAACCTGTTTTTCCAAATTCAGTATAGATGTTGCTACCTGGTGCTGATACTGTCGCTGTGAGCACCTGACAGCAATGCCCTGGGGAGGAAGGAGATGTAAAACACAAGGAGGAAGACATGTCCACTACCACGTTTAGGATCAAATTCCACACTTGGGTGGCTTGACTGACTTCAACAGGTATGCACAGCCCCTTAAGGCTTCATTTCATAAATTTTTGAGGTAATGACCTTGGGTATGAGAGCGCAGCTAGAGAAAAGTGTCAGTTTTAAGTGATGTTCAGAAATCAACACAATTTTTACATGGAGCAGTAGGCAAAGCACGCTTGAGCACAATTTCTGCCACAGCAGAGAATATATAGTATTTTCTATATTTATGTAATATAATATAATTGATATAATATAATATTTATGCAATATAATTCCTGTACCTGGAATTATATAAATGCAACTAAATCTCACACTTGGATTGGAAAATTTACCCTCAGTGGTTCATAGTGAGAAAAAATTAATGATTATAGTGCTTCAGTTCATCCAAAAGTCAGCAATGGAAGGTGGATTTTAAATCACTTGCATTAAGGGTCCTTTAAGTTCTGGATTCTGTTATAACTACACCAACTGATTCTCAGAAATGCTAATGGAAAAAAAAAATATTGCCACCTGCAAAAAGATCAAAATAGCTCTCAATAATGCTTTAAAATATTGACTGGCTTTGAAACTGTAAAAGGAAAATAGACCCCTACCTATGCTGGTGTTCAGATGGTAAGAAACAATACAGCAGAGCAAATTATCGTGGTGCACATCTGGGATGCTCCATCCCTGGAAGGGCCAGGAACAGATGTTTGACGTTTGCAACAGCAACTGCTATTCCCATCCCGGTACCTGGTGCAATCATGCCTGGCCTGATAATGTACTCCACATGCTTCAGTGCTGCATGTGCCAAATAAAGCAATAGAGAATGAGCAAAACAAGAGACAGAAGGGAGGCAATGCACAACAGCAGCTCTGCTGTGTCTTTTTCCTGCTGGGATTTGCTTTCACCACCCCACTGCCTTGAAGCTGCAGCAGATCAGGGCGAGCACAGCCACGGCAGCTGCCNCAAATCCTTTTCCTGCTGGAGACCAAGGACAATGGGTACAGGTTTCAGGGCCAAAAGCACAAACAGTGAACTGAAGAGATAAATAAGAAGGATGGGACTTGATAACCTGAAGCTGTAATTGGACAATTAAACCCCAATATGCAAATGAACCAAAACTTACGAAAGTGTGAGACCTTGTCACCAGTTGTCCATTTTGTGACCATTTTTGGTCCACCTTGGGTGTAGCCCTGGCCAGGCTCTTGTCCTGCCCAAGGTGTACCTTAAAGGCCTTTCAATAAATACCTACTTTACTCTCTAGCTCTGTCCAGTCTCTGTTCCAGGTCAGCCTTCCCAAGGCATCACAGGCACTGCCAAGGTGGGAACATGAGCCACCCTGAGGGGAACACACTCCCACATCCCAGATATCCCCATGGCCATGGAAAGGTCCCCCTTGGTAGCCACTGAACCATGGCACTGGGGTGCCCTGCATCTTAAAAACACAAATATTTTGCATTAGGCATCTGGAGTACATCTCATTAAGTACATCCCAATTTCTGCAGGAAATGGACAGAAGCAGCTGTCATTTCCTTTTCAGCAGCAAAGGTTTCTTGAAAAAAAATTAATAAAATCAGAGCTACATAATGCCATTTATGGGACTAAAAAATGGCTGCAAAAAAGACATAACAATGTATTGCACTTCAGGAATCTTTGCTGAGGTACATTTAAATCCTTCATACTTAGATATTACATAAAATGTCTTATTTCCAACATTTTGATATCTGATCAGTGTCTGTTTCAAATTAAAGAAATGAAAGAGTGTGAGTGTGTGTGAATAACAATCATCAGGTGGGAAACCCTAGAAAGCAGACTTCAGCACATCATATATAATTCAAGGAAAACTGCAGTACATGGATTGAAAAGTTTATGGTTGCTTTTCAGAAATCAGATTATAAGCATTGCTCTGGGTTTTATTTTCCTTGTTGATTCTGTGCTGTTGCAGAATCCATTACATGATATTTTTGGAGGTGCTAATGGACACCAGCACCAAAAACCACTCCTACCTATAGCAATTTCACCTTATCCACATGGAAGGTAGCCAGTTTATTTCAAGATAATTTTCACAAAATCTGCCAAATGAAAGCCATGGAAAACACAAAGAAAACACACACTTCAGTGAGCAGAAAATCCAGCTAAAATAAGGACCTTAATATTAATGAAGAATTCAAAGCTATTTGGTCAGTTTTCAGCATGTTTAGACTCTAAGATCCATGGATGCAGCCAAGCACCCCTTCCAACCCAACATTGCAGGGTTTTTTTATTTAGACCACAAAAAACTGTATTTCCTTCATATTTTTTACATATTTGCTTTTCAATTTAGAATGCTTTATTAATTTCATCATTAAACTGATGCTGTTAATGTATTTCAGATTTATGTTATAGATTTTGCAGCAAGAAGAAAAAAATCAGTATGATTAAAAAGAAAAAAAGGCATATTTAAAAGCTATCAAGGATACTGAAATGATTGAAAACAATTGAGCCCCTTTTAACCAGTTCAGTTTCCAAGAACTAAAGATTCTCAGCAAGAAAACCACAAACAAATTCTGCAAGAAAAATTTTAAAAGTTTCTTCTGAGTTACTGATCACTTAAATTATTTGTTTCAAATATTTAACAGAGTATTTGACAATATCATTGCCAAAAGAAACTTGAAAAAGGAAAATGTAATTTAAAACTTTTGCTAACAGCGTACTAAAAATCTTTTTTCCATTTCTTCCCCCAGTTCCCTAGACCATAAAATTACAAATCACAAGGAAACCTTAAGGAGTGATGTCCATTCACTTCTTTTGCTCTTGTTACATCCAAGCTGTACACAAGGATAAGGATTATTGCATCCCTTGAATATGCATTTCCACTAATACTTTTGCCTGACTTTTTACATCTGAAGAGCTGGAATATTTTAATTTATGATCACACTAATTACATCTAGGGTATTAGTCCCTAAGTTGTTCAGTTCTAGGATAATTTCAAATTGTGCTAAGTCTCCCGTTTGAGTAATTCATGTAGGGAGCATTATCTCTTAATTCTAGCCCATGCAGATGTGATGGGCACTTGTTTAATGAAGTAAAGTTATAAACTCTTCCAGGGTATAATATTCACATCTCTAGTAGGTAGCTTTATCCCAGCTGCAATCTATTCCTTAATTATAAAGTCATATTTAGAAGTACCCCTAATACACAGAATATGGCAGTCTAAAAAATCAAATTATACAGCAGCATTAGTGTAAAAAAGAAAGCACGGGTTTTAATCTAAATATTCTCAATATTTATGCACAAAATGCCAAATTACATTAAAAAAAAACCACACAACATAAACAAAACAAAAAAAACCCACCAAAACAGAATAAACACATTCTCAGGTGAAGTTCTTGGCCAAATTGTGAGATACCAGAAGCAAAGAAATACTTGCCAGTGCAGTTAATCAATACTATCAGATTTAAAGGAATTGAAAACTTTGCATTTGAAAGTATAGAAGTGTGCCTGAAATTAAGGGCTTTTTTGAAAAGAAGCAGATCATTTTTTGCCCAGTAAGTGAAGAAATACTGAGAAATCTTTACGTTAAATGCATGACCAAAATGATGCAAACGAATTTTGACAAACAGATATGAACCAGGTGTCTGATTTGTTACATTTCTTTTGCTGTTTTGTGTGGTGTTTAAGGAACTTAAATCAAATTACTTAGCTTGATCCCTATCTCTTGCTCCAAAACTTTCAGGGAAACCTAAACAAGAGTTATTTTCCTGAGTGATTTCCAAATAATTAGACTGTTGTTCCAGTAAAGAGAAAAATGTCTGTTTCTATTCTCTCTGGCACTTCCCGTTGCTCTGTGTCAAATTCCCAGTGACACCTAGTGATGACTCCACTCACAGGGAGCATTTGGCTTTTCTAGTTCATGAGTCTTTTGAGTAATTATTACCATCTCTAGGCCTGATTGCCTCAATACAATTGCTTCACGCTTCTATTTCACATATCTAGAAAAACAGGAAAATTTGCACCTCTTATAAAAATAGGACCTAAGGAAAATATTTAGAGCTTTAGCACAACTCAGATAATACTGATCAGAATAAAATTTAGATTTAATCTAGAAAAACTAGCCAACTAGGATTGTCGACAAAAAATTACTATGCTTATCAGATGGAGATATAATAAGATTTTCATTTGCAGAAATCTAAACAAAAGTGCCCCCAGATTGCCATTGAGTATGAGGACAGCATTCCTAACACACATCATGTGCTTCATATACTGTGCTAGCACTATCTAATATGTCACTGAAATTGCCAGCTTCCTGAATTTTAGAGTATTACTCAAGCTTTCTGGTACAATCTTATTGCTCACTAAAGCCTTAAAGCACTCTAAAGCCCTTGATCATTGTAATTCACCTGAAGCTCAGCCTTTATTTCAAAATTAGCTGACTTATTAGACAGCAAGGCAACCTTTGATAAGAAAACGTATGAAGTTCTACACAGAAATGCAAAATAGATTTCAAATGAATTATTTCTGTCTCTTGTGAGTTAATATTGTATATGATTTATTTTAAAGCTGGCAAAGGCAGCATTTCATCTGCATTTTTAAACTAATTTTCTACTGAATAACAATATCTGGCGCTGGCAGCTGAGGGAACTGTCACTTTTAGCTCACTCCACCTGGCAAAGCCGATGACAATCTCTCTTTTGCAGGTAAGCTGCTTGTCACTTCTCCTGTCAAGACAGCCTGAGATGCTTACACAGGGAAACAATCACTAATGAATCATTTGAAAAGAAAATTGCCCCTTGTTTCTCCCTCTCTGCTGAGCTCAGCCAGTTCTGCTCCTTTTACAGCACATAAAAAACGGAGCCAGGAGTGTGGGGAGAGCCAGGAGCCCTCCAGCAGCTGGGGATGCACCATGGATGGACAGGACACGTGGCTGCAGACTTTAAGCCAACTCATCTCCCATGTCAGGTGTGAGTTACTCAAAATCACCCTTGAGGACACACAGACACTGCTCCTGTTGATGACAGCACAGGCAAATTTTGGTGGGCGAGGATTCACTGCTAAACGCTACAAAATAGCTGCCAACCAGGTAGATTGGAAGCCATTCTCTGTCTGCAAGCTACACCCAGCCTCAGCATAAGATTAATAAATATTCTTCTTTCCTTACTGCAAGCACACCGTGTTTGGATTCTAATTGCTGTGCACAACGTAAAACGAACCCAGTTGTTCTACATGTGTCACATGCCAAGAGAATAGCTCTGCAGAGGAAAGGCAAAACCGGTCTGGCATGTTTTCTGCATCCCACTGAAGTTCCATTCTCCCAGGCACTGCCCCAGGCAACAATCACCAACAAAGCTCTGAGAGGACGTTGAAAATGAGAAAATCACAAACGAAAAATTAATGGTCACATCCACTTTATCAACATCACACAGACTGACTAAGCAAGTTGGCTTAGCAAACCTGACTTACTCACTTTCCTCACTTACTTTCTCATTTTGCTCTCACCCAGTGATTCAGAATTCACATCAAGGAACATGGATTGAAATAAATAACTTGTCATTTTTCCTCTAATATTTATTTGACCCATAAAGTAATTTTTTT
This sequence comes from Sinosuthora webbiana, assembly GCA_013397395.1. NCBI lineage: Eukaryota > Metazoa > Chordata > Aves > Passeriformes > Sylviidae > Sinosuthora > Sinosuthora webbiana. Next base: position 21,037 of record VXBN01006999.1, read on the forward strand.
TTTTTAGGAGACAGACATGGGAATTTCAAATGTTCCTTAGGAAATAGCTTTTTCATACCCTTAAGTTTTTAAACTACCATAGCTGTAATGAATTTTGGTAGACAAACCCTGGTGCCATCACGAAGACAATGAGATAACTACCACTTGCTGTCAAGTCCTAACTACCTGCACATATGGAAGCCATTATAAAGTCAGCTGAGTGGCTGGCTACAGATAGATGATTTTATTTCAGGTTTCTAAGTAATTCTTGACTCAAGGTTTCCATCTTACATTGATTTGTAGAGCCAGCTGCAGCATTTTGTGCTAATCCATGTAAGATGTCATCACTACCTTTTTCACTAGTCCAGCTTATAGCTGGGTAGCATGAATTGAACTGCTTTTATGCATAGATATTTGGTCACTATTTCAGAAATATCTGGGGGATTTGGTTATTTGGTATAGTATTTGGACTTTTTTTAAACTAATTTACATATACTAAAAGAGGTAAGAATTTTAACTGGAAGTAATAAAAACACTGAGAAGCACAAAACCACAGGAAGCTTTTATACAAATTGAAAGGATTAGAGATAAGGGAAACCAAACAATTTTTAATCAACCCAATAATCTTTTAAATTTTAAAATACAAATGCTAATAAAATTTCTTTCCATTTTCTTCTGTTCAGCAATTACTTTCTTGAAACTTTACTCCATTAGGATGAGAGAATTGGAGTTAAAGGAGTTCCTACAGATGTTTTCTGTAGGAACTCCAGCTCCCTGCCATGCTCCCAGTGACATTCCTACCACTCAAGAGATGCCAAAATTATGACCCATCTGCATATGCATATTGATTATCTAAGTGGTGGCTGCTTAACAGAATTTATAATGGCTGAGACTCGCTTGTCTGGTCAGCGGTGGGAATGCTCATTTCCTCTGCACAGCTGCTGAAGGTCACGAAATTCACGGGAAGCAACACCACAGACTTTTTTGCCTCCCTATAGTTAGATTTACTGACAGTTTGTTTAAAAGGCATAATTAGCACAGGTGGGTTTAATTACTTATTCTTTAAGTTCTTTAAAAATAAATCAAATAAGAAATGCATTTCCTTTTCCCAAACTTGCTAAGACCAAACTCTACCACACACCTATATGCTGCAGAAATTTGTACTTCAAGTACTTAAATTAGAATCACTCATTTCACTATCAGACAGAACTTTGTGACAAGGAAATTAAAGTTTCTTCAAAAGTAAGGAAAGGTTTCAAAATTCATAACTGAAATATCCAGTACTCTTAGAAATGAAAAATTCAGCAGCCTGTTCATGTTTTGTATCCTACCCCTGTTGTAGAAAAGAGGAATCTAAGCTTAATAGAAAAAACTCAGAAACAACAGTGTTTTCTTCAGACATCCCAAAATTAATACCTTCAAGATAAGATCCACTTGATATTTAGTTTCCCCTCAACTCTTTGAAAATGCTAGCAAAATTTTATTAACATCTATTGAATGTAATACATATATTAATTAAGAGAAGGTTCTTATTATATTTTGTAATCAACCAAGCCGGAGTTGTAGGCTCCCTTAGGTACAATGTTAGGAACAGATGGTCATCTATTCACCTCAACAGAAAATTGGTGTTTTGATAATGAAATCTTGATCACCTGCCATCTGCCTGCTAATGATTAGGAGCAACAGGATCATTTGTCTGAGGAGAAGCGCATCTTGGGCAACTTTGAGGGTTCTGATGATCTTGGTTGACAAAGTAAATTAGACATCAAATATTAGAAAGGTTATCAGTGAATTCAAGGTCTTCATTTCTCCTGTCAAGTTTTGACTTTTTGCTGAGATCCTAGCTGGAAATTTTATGTTTAATAAACTATTCCATTTTCTGAAATAACTCCCAAGCCACCATTTTGTAAAGTTTTGGCTTCCCAAAACAAAGACATAAGGTGAAACTTGAACTCTGCAGCAATAACCAAAGTAATAAACCCTGCTGGGTTTATTGGTTGGTTATTTATACTGGTTTATTTATACTGGTTTCCAAGCTAGTATTTCCAAACTCCAAGTCCAGCAGCAGAGGGAAAGACAGTAGCTGACCCTCAGCCATGCATTTGCTGAGGAAGGGGGTGACTCCCTGCCAGCTCTTTCTTTGAGGCAACTCCTGCTTGCAGTTGCTACAGCAAGGTTTTTATTGAGCACAAAAATAGCCAACTGCAGCGTGTAACTGCACACAGAGAAAAATTGTTTCTCTCAGGGGAAAACAGAACACGGTTCAAAACCAAAGATCTTACACCCAACTGTGCCTATGAAGGGTAGGACGTTTTCCTCAGGTTTTCCTTTGTACTCCAGTAACTTTCAGACTGCCTGAGCTGAGCAGACAGAGACATTATTTCTGTGGGTGTGCAGGACATAACGTCTTCACTTCTGAGGCTGGCTAGCACAACATCATCCTCTGACCCTCTCCGGAGTCTCCTGCCTTGATCTCCTTCCCTCTGTGTCCAGCTCTCTCCAAGTTAACATCCTGCCCCTCTCCCAGCCCAGGGCTCCATGAAGCCCAGACATGGCACAGCCAGACCATGACAGAGGAGCAGTTCTCCCCTTCACCCTTCTCCTGGGACATGGTGTTAACACAGCACACACAGGGCTGACAGCAAACACATGGTCAGATTCTACAGTCTGGCAAACATCACTCTTCCCCACAGGAACCCAAGAGGGATTCCCTCCAGATATGACACAGTGCTGTGTTTGTGCCCTAAGGGGAAGTTCCTGGACAGTCAGAAGCATAAGTAGTCTTGCTTGTTGTGTTTCTACTTACACACCATATGTTTGACAAGAACAAATTTAACCTCATACATTTTGAATTCCTTTTCTTCACAGCACCTTCTTATTTTAGAAGTGCATCTATAATAGAAGGCTTGCCTTACAAACAAGGCAGCAGTTTCTCAAGAGATTGCACAATTGCCACGTCTCTTCTTTACTGGATACAGAAAGGGATGCTTTCTCTGAAATGAGTGCTACAGCATGTAAGATATCTCTCTATTTCTCTCAATGCACCACAGCAAATTGTGATATATCTGCAGGTACAGCAGAAGACTTTCTGGGTTGGTTTGGGGTGTAAAGTCACATGTCCATTTCACCTGACCTGATGTGAATTTTCCATACTGCAGTTCTAGAAATTGCTACAGTTTTAACATTTAGCAGATCTTATTTATGGTGTTATTTCTGTTTGCATCTTGGGAGCTTCATCAGTATAAATAACTCTATCTTTTTCTATTATTTTCCAGCAACACAGAAACTAAAATCTGTCCATTACCTTTTTTAAATCACCTTGTTCTATATTCCAAAGAGAAGCATGGCTTCTGTCCTCAAGGTCTGGGACAATAGTTCATTTGTCTACTCACTTCTGAATCATCTAATCAATATTCTCCACATAATCTTCTCCAATAATACTGATATTCTCCAATAAAGCCATTCTCCTACAGGAAGTAAAACTGGCCTCTCTTTCTACCCTCTCTGGATATTTATATTTTTTGATAGCATGCACAGTGTTCCTCTTTCAGTGCCCTTCTTTGAACTCTTCCCAAAAGCCTTGTTTTCTATAATCAAGTGGCACACTAGTGTTATCCTTCCATTCCTCCTGCCTTAAGCTGAGAATGCATTTTGCCACGTGCCTTTTCTTAGTGCAGAGGGAACACTCCTCTCCCACCCCACAAAATGCCGCTCTGTGTATTGACAGGGTGACTCGGTTTGAGGACCTTTAGGCTTCAAACCTTCCCATTAAAGACTTTTTCTTTTTTTCCCCTCTTCAGGCTCTGTTCCTCTTGGCCCATCCTATGTTTCCCAACAGATTTCACCATAGTGGACTGTCAGCTTCCATATTGCTTGGTTACACAGAGGTAACTGACCTGCAGCAAATCCTGTCTCACACACTCATTTACCACAGGGCTTGTGGTCCTCCTGCTCCACCACGCATAAATAAGTTTCTGGAGCACCCCCCCCATGAAGTAGGACACAAAGAGAGTGCAGAGTTGTACAATGGTTTCTCCAAAGCACTGAAAAGCCACATCTGGAGAGATCTGTGAAGAAGGGTGTGTGGGTCATGCCAGATTTGCAATGCACAAAAATAATACAAGGACCTCATCTCGGAGACTCAGAGCCAAACTACCTGTGTTGGAAACTCAGGCTAAAGCTAATTAAGTGGAGTACCTGGAGAAAGAATAATACTGCAGCCACTGATCCTGGATGATTTTTTTTAAGTCTTAGTAACTTTGCCAGGAACTAAGACCACATCTATTCATTGCACAAAACACTAAAAATACCCTTTAACAATAACAGTGATAGGTGCTAACAAGACTGATAACTCATTACATTTAGCCTTATTGAGAAGATCCCATGTATCTAATTATGCAGATTTACAGCAGAGAAAATCCTGCTAGGCAGGACAGTGCTAGACTGGCACGTGTCTTCCAACACCACAGCTATTAATGCCTATGGAATTGCAGGTTATGTTCTTACTAACATAAATGCCAACCTTTAGAGAAAAGGCATATAAAGGTATTTATGGCTCCTTACCGGCCCCCACCTGAAAGTTACTCAAGGTTTTAATACCCAAAGACAAATGGTGATATATCAATAAATAATAAAACAAGCAAAAATAGATTGAAATACCATATTTTACTACAGTTTTAAAAGTTCAGTGATTTAAAAGAACTATCACAAGTTATAGAGTAAATTTCCAAGGAATAAGAGACAGTTAAATTCTCCACTACATCAGTCTTTTCTGTGCATTAATTCCCATTTACAGAAATCATTTGCCCTTTCACCTACTTTTAGAATGTCTTTTAATGAGTACATGAATCATCTTACCATCTTGAACAATTCAAATTCAGCATATTAGGTGACAAACTAATTATTGTTATTATTCTGCATTTTCTTCCCCAAGTCATGGTCACCAGCTTTGTGTGACAGATAGCTCATGACCTCTCACTTCTACTTCTTACAGCTTTTTAGAAAAAACTGTAAGTGCAAGAAATTACAGGCATTTATTAGATTTCAAAATACTTTCCCACATATCTTCAAATCCTTTTGGTTGTAAGGCGTTCCTTAATTCTGTGCTACAGAAGCACAAAAATATTTTATGTAAAACTGCCTTTGATAGCAAAGCATTACAGTTGCTTAACTTCAGAGGTTTAAGGACACAAAGTTTAAAAGGAGCATTAAAAATCTATTAGGCTCAACAGAGTTGTTAAAAACAACAGATTGCTGGGTACAGAACCATTCTTTCAAGTCCAAAATGCAAGCAGCAACTCTCATACTGACTACAATTAATTTCAGGGTTTTTTTTTCAGCTGTAAACTTTCCCTCTGTCTGCAGCATGAATGTCCTGATGTTCAGTCTCTGGGAGCTTCTTTCCCATCCACCCAGGACTGCTCCAGGTTTTATCTTCCCCAGACACTTGTTAAACATGACCCAGACCAGCAAGGATTATTACCCTAGATGAGAGAAACATGCTAAGATTGCCGTGCTGTGTTTGATTCAATGTTTGTTGTTTCTACAGCTTTTAGCTCAAGCACCCTCACTGCCTTTTACTTCTCTCTGCCCTGGGTGAAGTTTTGAACCTGACACTAACCAAAACATAAAAAAAGATGGCAACAGCAAGTTCTTCCTGATTAATTTTTTTTTTCATTTTTCTCACCAATATCAGCTGCAAATCTATGTGTCCAGCACAGTGGAAATAATTCCCCTTTAAACTGATGCAAAAACCCCCAAACCACAAAAATCCAAAAAACCCGAAAAGGATAATTATAGCTATGACGATTATTTGCAATCTTTGATGTGAACACACATCCCTTCTCACAGTAATGAAAAGGTTCAGAATCTCTGTGGTCAGAAGAGAGATGAAAAGCTTTAGAGCTCATTTCATCACTGGCCATTATGTTGCAGATTTTATTAAATACCACAGAACTAAATAGCAAATGTAAATAATCAATATAGTCAATATTGTTTTACTCATTTAGTTCATTAACCCATAGATAGCTAAGTGTCAATTTAATTGCATTTTAATAAAGACACACCAACATATTGAATGCAGCTTCAGAAAATGTAGAATTATCTTTCAATGTAAACTTCTGGAAAAGGACATATTTATTATATTTCCCTCAAGTTATTTGTTCTGAAAACAGAGTAGAACCAAAAAATTCAGGCCTATATCTCTTGCACCAGTATTTTACTTTCAATGATAAATAATTCCCAAAAAACCAAAGCCAGACATAAGCTGATGGCCCAAAATACCCACTGTATCTGTTCAGCAAGACAGGCCCTGAACATCATCTCCAGGCAACAGCATGTGGCAAGAATTTATATATATATCTCAGGAGCCCCCCAAAACATCCTTGTGAAGATTAATTAGTTTACCCATCATTGTTTATGTGAAATAATGTAAAACTAGGGTTATGGACTGCATTTCCCAAAATATATACGATTGCAGTGAATAGATTTCCTTATTCCTTGAGTCCTACTGGTTACTTGGCTTCTGAATGCCAGCAGGGATAGAGACTTGTGTTAGTCAGTGTTGGGTTGTTCATGGAAAGGGTTGAATTCTCCTCCATGTGGTTCCATGAGCCCAGGATGCCCTGTGGGAACAGTGCACAGCTCATGTGCCTCACATCCACAGAGAGCTGGGGGCACTCACACTTACACAGTTCTGCCAGAAAACAGGTGGTGGGAAAGATAAACACAGCCCAAGACACACGCAACTACCTAAAGTCACTACTGAAGAAAATATCCCTGCATATGTTCTATCACACACACAAACCTAATTAATGCCTTTCAGGCACTCAGTTTTTATTTTGTTTGGGTTTTTGATGCACCGAGTGAAATTCCAAAGGTGGGAGGGCAAGAGAAAAATGTAACAGAGCATAGGAAAAGGGACATTTGAATTTATTCATTTGCATATAGAGTTGCTTCCTCCTTCTGTTAGCCCCTGGGCAGCCAGGACTTCCCTACCTTGCCAATCAAACCCATGAGGAAACACCAAGTGAACTGGCTGCAGCCTATCAGCAGTGCTCTGCATGGATCAATCACTCAAAATACTGCACTGCAGTGGGAAGACAAGCTGGAGAGCAAGAATCAGCATCCCCTCTCCTTTCTGTCAAGTACAGCCAATGCCATCATAAAAATGGAGATGCACCCAGCAGATCCACAGGCCACAAGTGCTGCCCCAAGCACAGAATCAGCAGGACAGGCAGCACTGTACCTGCTCTGTTACCGTGAGGGCTGCAGACACGGAGAACACGCCAGAGCTGGTAAGGGACAGCACGTGGAAAGCACAGTGTTAACACAAAGTTACCCACAGCAAGTCTGACAATGGTATATGATCTAGAGCACAGGTCTGCTTTGGCACTAACACCTGACAAACACACCTGTCTGCTGAAACACTGAACAAGGTGGCAGACTGAGCATGTAAAGCAGCTACCTGAAGACAGATGAACTGAGCAAAAATTAATGCTGTTTACAGCAAATTATTCTCTTATACTCTTAAAACAAAGACAGTGAATTGTCTGAGACATTTTAATTATATTGAACACACTGACATAATTTCACATTATCTTATCAGAAAAGCAACCAAGTCTTTATCTATATTTGATAATAAACACAACCGCAATCTTCAAGGGAAGATTGCTTTAGGCTTGGCTACAGCCACATTTCCAGTTCTGGTTTTGATGCTCATTTCCATTCCATTCTATTCCATTCCCATGCCTTTTGCAGTCTGTTTTTGACTTCATCTCAACTTGTTCAAGGTATCTCAATCCTTATCAACCCAAAACCTCTCCTGCTGGTTTCACTTATCTCTGGCAGTTGTTTCAGTCTGGCAGCACTAAAATTTAACAATGCCAGAAATGTGCTGTGGTGTTGTTTACTGAGGTGGTAAAGCATGTTCAAGAGTGCCCCTGCCCATCACTACCAAGAAAGGGAGTTGGACTTTATCACCTTAATTCTAGGGCAGACTTAACCATAAATAAACCTAGCATAGATAATTGGCATGGGAATTACAGACAGCTGGCTGTGTCAGCAAGGGCGAGCACAAGGCTGGAAGAGGAAGGCTGATTCCAGGGATAAGTGAGCATCACTGAAGTGGTGGGGAAGGAGGAAAAAGCTGTATCATGCAAACCACTGCTCCCACCTTCCCACAAGTAGGAAAGTTTGAAAAAGGCCCAAAGCATCCTGGCCTCTGAGACCTGTTCTCTCACATCCAGCTAATAAGAGTCACAGTTCTTTGTGTGTTCCCTTTTGCAGGAAGTCATAATTTTGTATGCATCATACTAACCACCAACAAAACAGACAAAACACCTGGAATGACCAATGAACAAAAAGCACCATGACAGAAGGCACAATCTAAACACACTGATGCAGAAGTCTGGATCACATGTCTAATCTTTGTCACCTCCTTCTTACTATTTGAGAAATATCATAATCACGTTTGATGACTAATTCCCATTAATAATTAATTTTGCTTATTAATTTGCTCACTAATTCTCTTTTGCTTTTCCTCAGGACTTAACTTTCCCCTTCCTCCCACTCCACAAAGGCAGTTTGTTAGTCTGAATGAAGCAGCATGCAAAGAAAGGGCTGTGTGGGGTGGTATAAACTCCAGTGGGATATTTGAATTTATTTAAGTGAACTTGACACCAGCTCAGATGGACTTCAGAAGGTTTGCCCCCACACATTCCACGTGGGCACAAACACAAAGAAATTGAAAGCAGCAGCATGAGAATCAAAAGCAACATGCCTGAGAGCTGGAAAACAGAGGGAGAGAAAGGAGGAGACTGCAGCTGCACAAATAGAAGGAGCAAACTGGAGCAGCAGCCCCTCACTGTGTGTAAATCCATGCAGTCACCTCCTCACCAGCCACGCCGGGGACTGGGGAAATCCCATTCCACAGGATGGCTGTTAGTGCAGGATCAGTAGGAGTTGTTTGGTGTGCCAAAAGAGACCTCAGAAAAGCCTGGAATGCTAATATAAATTGATTTTCTTTCTCTATGCTTCCCAACTCTAAAATCCCAGCACATTAAAAGGCTTATTACTGAAGAAGAGTGAAATCCATTCATCGAAATGGCTGAGTACAGGAACACCAGCTGTGTTTGAATACTGTGGCATTAAAATTAACTTTACAACTGATTTTGAATCTCCTTGTTATAATAGCATAAAAGTACACACTGTAGCCTATTTAGTCCTAATCTTAAAAGTAAGCAGTACCTCTGTGATTTGACATTTAGTTATGAAAGATATAGAGATAAAAAATAAAAGCATGTGCTTTGTGCATATGCTTGAGCTCCCTACTGAGAGGAGAGCTCTACCCACATCTTCATGAGATATTTCCTCCCATAAACTTGAAGCCATTTACTTATTGAGTGCACAGTCTTTAATAGTGATTACACAATTTAGTATCTTCCCTGAAAGCTGAATTACCATGCTGTTTATGATGTATGCTTAGACTCCCTGGTGAAAGGTTTATGGATTGTTATTTATAACTCTTCTCCATCTTTCAGAAATGCTTAGAGCAGCATTATGAAGGATGAAGTGCCACTCTGAAGAGGACAAAAACTGAGCACAGGAAAAGAGCAAAATTAATTAGATGGCAGTGCCTAATCAATGGAATTGCTAGCTTTCCTTGGAAGATATCTATTGTAGAAGAAAGTTTCATTTCAGAAACATTTTACTACCACACAAATATTTTTTTTTGAAATTTTAGACTCAAACTAAGACATCTTATTTATCTTGCAAATTATTGCAAGAGGTTTTGCTTAATAATCTGTTCGTGCTTTTGTTCTTTGAATTGCCAGGCTCTTTGGCATCTTGTTAATTACCCTCTGATAATCTAGCAGATAAAATGGAATAAGCAACAGGAGCACATGCATACGTGTGTGTCTGATACATTGCACAAAGGGCAGTAGAAGAAGGAAGATGGAAATCAATGTGAGGGTAAGGAGGAGGAGAGGGCAAGATAAAAACACCAGCGTCAAAGAACAAGAAAAAAAAAGCAGAGGAAAAAAATACCAGTCAAGAAAAAAGAATGAAAGAAGGAATAAATGTGATAATAACTTGGTCAAAAAATGACATGGGAAAGTTGTAAAAATATTCCAGCTTCAATGTAATGGAAACAAAACACAATTAATCAAAGCAGCTAAGACACAACACAAGGAACAACACAAAAACAGTCCGAAATAAAACACAGACATTTCAAATGGCATGGTTTTGACACAGATGTGTCAAAAAGTGACATAATGCAAAAGAGTGTCTCATGAGGAATTGAGTTTCTTTTGTGTTTTAAAAGCATCTAGACTAAGGCATGCTTCTGAACTGGATACCTGAACTTCTACCAGAAATGAATCTGAAGGTAGGCCCAAGTCCACACTTTTATTACATGTCACATGTTTAATCTTAAAGGCTTCTGAGTACTGGAAAAGAATTCACCCTTACTGGATAATCAGTGCCCCCAGCTTCAGGGGAGCAATTGCAGACAGGCATTTTACAGGATGCCTTGGAAGAATCTGGGGTCTGTAGTGCCAAGCTCATACAAAAGGCTGAGAAATAAGAAAGCATTACAGACTTAATAGCCGGTGGCCTTCAAGATCCCATTTAGACATAATACGCGCTGATTACTGACCCCGCACTTCTGAAATGCCAGGAGCACCGGGGAGCAACGATGAAGAGAAGAAGAAATAAAGATTTCACTTCTCTGGGAAGCTACAGCTGCATTTGAGTGCTTTGTTAATTACACAAGGATATTTCTGGGTTATTAAGGAAAGAGGCCTGACCGTCTGACAGGTATGTTGGGGGATGTGGCGCTCCATCCCCACATTCTGTGGAGTGCAGCCTTCAGGAGAGATTCCTAAGTGCTACCGTATGCCTTTTGGTCCATTTCTGGATCAAACCCAGGCCCTCTTATTTACCTTGCATTAGCTTGCTACTTCAGGCAGAGCTAATGGCATCGGAGGTGATCCATCATCCCCACCGTGCTCCGCGAGTGGGAGGCAACATCTGAACCACTGACTGCTTGTTCTCCTGCTCCTCTTCATCACAGCACACACCAAATGGGAGCAATTCTGTTTATAGCTGGAAAATTGCAGCCTCTGATATTGTTAGGAGATTATTTATGGCAGATTTCCCTCCACCTGTGATGCTAATTGTGAACATTTAGAGCCATCATTCAGTGCAGCTACACGGGATTGCCGAGTAATGAAGTAAAATGCAGACAGGCACTTGGGCACCCACACTGATACTTCGTGTTTCTCATCCTCAGACTCTTTGCTTACAAGGACAGAACAAAAAAATAAACGTTTTAGAATCAGCCTACTTATTTGAGTATGGTTTGGATCCAAAAGTATGTGGTACCTTTAATGATGAGAATCCAAGTATAAACATGATCTTTCTAAATATTGCTAAATATTACATCTTCCTTGACTCGTGATTATCATTTGTGCCCCAATCTCAAGCCATCTGCTTTTATAAAATTTAACTGCTCTATTTTATCTTTTCTAATAATTTACCTTTGAACACAGGCAGGTAGTTACATGCACTGCATTTATTCTGTTTTCATCTTTAGTTTCAAACTCCAATACAGGAAAGTATTAAATGTGAGCTTTTATTTTTAGAGGCATCACATTAACTAGACCACATGGCGATTGTGATACTTTTTTTTTTTTTTAAGGAGCACAGAAGGCATCTGGGAAATCATCCTTCCAGCATCTGAAATGGTTTATCTGTGGTTCTACCTGTGACAGTGAAGTGTTTCAAATACACTGAATCTTGTAGACGACACAGGTGAACAGAGCACTGATTAGCTTTTAGTTCTTTCTTAGTAATATAATTTTTTATTATTTTGTTTATTTTTATTGTTCTTTTTTTTAATCTAAGAAAGTTGCTTGCAGAATTAAGACAAATATTAATTCTTAATTAACATTTTATTAATTATTTAATTCTTAATTAATTCAGGGCATCAGTATTTCATAGGCCCCCCACAGAAGAGAACGCAGAATTTTGGAATCACCCCGCTCAGTCCTGAACACAGTTATAACAAAGCACAAGAAAATATAAAACAAGTAGAGATTTAATACGACAAACACAAAAGAAACCTTCCTGCCTGACTCCTTAGACATACATTGTGCTCTCACAGTGAGATAGTCAAGGATTTGGTTAGAAAGCTCAGCCACAGGCTGGTTCTGACAGCACAGTGTGCCACAGGTCACCACTGTCACCTGAAAAGAGCCCTTTAAATGAAATAAAAGCAATGCCCCTCATCCAAGTGCTCTCATCCTCTCGGGTTTTTTTGGTCACGATGGCTCTTCTCCATCATGCCTTAATTTCTGTGCACACATTTACAAATGTGGGGATTAGCTGTGCCACACAGAGAAAAGCTGTGCCTCTACAGTTCCTCAGACAATTGAGCCCTTAAGCCTACCAAAAATGGGGCAGAAATCTACCTGAAGATTCCCAGCGTGTCCAACAGGCTGGAAGGCAGCTGGGGGCAATCCTGGAAGCACCATTTAACCTACTGTGCACTGGATCCTGCTGCAAGCAGCACGTGCAATAGAAAGTGAAAGACTGAAATACTGACTATCAATTCAGAACAGAAGAAAAAAAGGCTTATTTCCATTTATTAGCCTAGAAGACTATACCCCTAATACCTCTGAATCACAAGAGAGGAGATCTGTTTTCCCATCAAAGAATAAACAGCTTCATTTACCTTGAACTGTTAATGTAAGACAAAGTATAACACCATTGTATATTAGTAAAATACACATAGAAGCTCTGAGAATCAGCATGACTAATATAATATGTTGCAGCACTGAGGGCACAGTTGTATTATAAATATTCATTCAAATGGTAATTTATGATAGTAACATTGCACCTGCAGGAAAAACATACTCAGAAAACCTAAAATCTTTTAATGAATAATGGAGACAAACAGCTTAAACACCATATAAATGTACTGGATGCACTGACTTTGTTACTTACTGATAAACAAAGTTAAACAGAATATTCCCATGTTTTCAAAATTAATTCTTATTGACCATTAATAGTCACAGGGCAAGGATCTGGTTTACTCTGTACTCATTCCAGTCTGATCCCCTTCTTGGAAAACACAGGGATTCTACATCCCATTCCAGCTATGGCTTGTCACAGCTCCTACACAAGTTACCTTTACTCTGCCCTGCTCAGCCAACCCCAGCTGATGAGAAAATTAGAGATGCTCTAACTGGGTTTATGATCTCCCACTCCACACTTGTGAATTTCTCTTCTTCATGCTCCTCCCCATCCAGATCGTTCAGATTCCCCCTGCACAATATTTGAACCCTGTTCTATAATGATTATTCCCTCTGGACTTTAAATGGACATTTTGATTAGCATAACCTAGTTTTATGGTATAAGGTCAGTAATGAAAACCAGATAAAACTGGCTGTAAAAGAGCTCACTGAGGTAAATCCAGCAGTAACATTCTCACTCTCTCTTATCATCTTTTCTGGCACAATTTTAGAATTCTACAATGCTCTTCATCCACTTCACTATTTTGTATTAAATAAGTCTTCTGTACCACAACCCTTCTGTACTGCCCCTTCCTACAGAACAATGACTCAGTGTTCTCCTCAAGGCTACAGGCAGCCAACTAAAAGGCTGAATTTCTGTTCAAATTGTATTTTTTCAATGACTCTGCTAAATCAGAGATTTCACTGTCTTGAGCCTCTGTCATACACAAAAATAATAATGACCACTATTTCCTTATGGAACAATTCAACAGGAGTTCAACTAGACTTTCATTAACATAAAGCTAATGAATTAAAATCTTATACCAAGTTGTATCACTAAATCTGCTTTTTTTCAGCAATATTTTCCTGCAATTGTAGATGTTTAAAGAGGCAAAATACCAAATGATCATCTTGTCCTGCTTGCAAATTTTTAGCATCAATATTCATCCTGCTAAGAGAACATTGTTCCCAGTGGACTTGCCAGGCACACTCATTTCCAGCCCCAGATATGAAGGGTGCTCCAATCCCAGTAAGCATCAAAAAAGTTATTGCATCACAGCCTCAACCACAAACAAGGCCAGGACAGTGGAAGGATGTCCTTTCCACTAACTGCAAAACCAACCAAAATCCAAACCAAAAACAGTGGGTACAAAAGAACTACACCAAGAATTACCTTTATATTTTCCTTTTCCACTTGCCAACTTTGTCCTCATTAAGTGACTGCTCCAGAAACTTGTAAAGAGTTTCCACACATGCAGAACCCCCAGCTGCAATAGGAGGTGCAATTTGCACACCTGGAACAGCTGGCCAGATGTGCTACACACACAGGCATTGGCTGTGCCAGGTGTGTGTACTCTGTCTTCAGCACTGGAGAACAATTGTACCAGCACACCAGCCCAGCCCTGGCCAGCTCAGGCCCTTCAGACCAAACAAACAGCAAATAACAGTTAATTCACCCTGACTGCCCCATTTATCCCCCATTTTGGATATGCTTGGAGCCAGCGTCAAAAACACTCAAAAACAACCCATAGTATTTGAAAGGCTTTGCCTCCCTACCTAATTGGGACCTCAGTTGTTTTCTCTTTCTCCTCTCCACAGCCAAAGTCATTCTAATTCATCTAGGATTTAAATAGAAGGACAGTAATTGATAATACTGCAACCTTGCTTCCAAGTGATCTTTCCAGCTGGGCTCTGATAGGAGAGATAGCCCATATGGATGGCCAAGGAAGTGGCTGTAGTCAGGCAGGAATGGGCATGTCAGAAGCCAACCCAGCTGGGTTGTGTGCTCCACTCACTGATCTCACCACTTGACGTGCCTGGAGGAAACCACATAGCTCAGGAAATGCCAGGGGGATGTTGATTTCTGCTTTATTTCTTTTACGTCTCGCAGGTGTGGAAACTGGAAAATTTCATTTTCAATTCCATCGTCCCTTTCCCAGGACTTTGTGCATGCATGGTCAGGAAAATAAAGCCCAGCAAATCTCTCCTTCTCAGCAGCGGGACAACTTCCTGGCAAATCTGTGCAGCAGCTCAGGCTCTGTTCTGTTCCTTCTTCTCTTGCTTGTCCCACACATTTGCTGAGGTCCTGTTACACTGTATTAGAGGTATTTTTGTTTAAGAGGTGAGCAGGTTTTAGTCTTGGTGGGGAAAAAAGCTGTATTCTAAATTTTCATGAAGGTGTTGCCAGGCACTGGCTTTCTCTGTTTTAACCTCTCCAGCTAGAGCTGGGTCACGACACAAAAACATTTCTAGGAAACTGTTTGCACTTCTTAGGCTGTAAGAAAACGCTGTTCCATGCTGTTTGGAACCACCTTTCTTCACAGGATCAAACCGAATAAATTGCACTAATAGATGTAAAAAAGCAGCAGCAGCCTCACTGAGAAAGATCTCTTGCAAGCCTCAAAACGTGCAGCAGCTGCTGAGCTGCTGTAGCATTAGCTGCTGCCATGTCTAACCTTGGCAGAGATTAAAGACTGTAATAGAAAGTAAAGTAGATGGTAAAACGGTTTAGAAATACGAAGAGGTTACATTACTTCTTCCATTCACAAATTTATTCCAGTATTTGAATAGATTAGCATAGACCACCAGCTATTGTGTTGGCCCACACACAGGCAGAAGATGAGAAGTCATGTAAATTACCTGCCACTGAAAGTGAAAATTATTTAAGTCTTAAAAACACTTTACATGATTTCAACAAACACCAGCATCTCTGCTGGATGATAATGAGAGCTCAGCTCCAGGGAGTGGCAATTTTTTCACAGAAGGTGCTTTAGTAAATAATTATATCCCTTCACCTGTCCTTCCTTTATTCTTAGGAATAAAGAATTTTTTATCTGGGGCAAGGATAGCAGTAATGTTGTTCCATTCAACGCAATGTAAAATGCATTTGCCATTATCTGCTTTAAATAGGTGAATTCAAAAGGCCAACAGAAGCAAGTGAAGTGTTTTCAGTCTGTTGATCATTTTGAGACAAACTGGAAAACTGCCTGGATTCAACCTGATGGCAGATGTGTTTTTTCTCTGTTTGCTTGTTCCAACACAGCAAAACAGGAGTTGATGTGCTGCTTGCATTTCTGCCTGGGGGACTGAGGCTTTCTACTGTAGTTAATGGACCATCTACAAACAGAAAATTAATTTGGCAAGGACTCGCTGATGTTGTGGCAATCAGAGGAGCACAGTCCATTCTGAAAGCAATTAATCCAGCCAATAGAGAAATAAAATATCGGTTGTTTGGAGCGCAAGAACTTCGACACACGGAAAGCAAGAGGAACAAAGCCTTTTGAAAAGAGTTCAGCTGCAGAGGGACACGTTGTGGTTTGGAAATGGTGCACACAAAAGAGCAGTTAACATTTCCAGTGATGGAGCAAGGCTGAAATGTCAGTGAAGTAATGTGCACCTTACTTTGTTTAAAGCTGTTGTCTAGAAAAGCCCCATCTCTGTAGCTACCCACAAACTCATGGTTTCCTGACAAAAGCAGCATGCTTCTTTGAAAAACCCAATTAAAAAACTACTGCAATAATTTGCTTCCTCAGGTTCACACTTGGGGGTTTCCTCACTGTTAGTTTGTGGTCACCAAGAGGACAGGGAAGCTTCTGCTAAGAGCAGCAGCACATTCCACTTCTGTGTGTACCCAGGACTTCAGGAAAGAGATGCATCCCTGATGCCAAGACTTTTTGCACATTTGAAACCTCAGACTCACACAGCTGCAGGGGATTTCACTGGCAGGTTCTTTACAGAAAGGGTGCACGCGCTTCCAGCAAACATGGGTTTCAAAACCAGGCACCAGTTGTGCTAATTAAACATCCACATCCAGAGGCTGAATTAG
>VXBN01007005.1:0-16172 GCA_013397395.1 Sinosuthora webbiana
GTGACTTTGGGAGATTTGGGAAGTGGTTGCTCAGCCTAGAAGATCCATTGCACATTGATGGTGACACTTTGTCTGTTATTTTCAGGAGTTTCTGGAGTGGCTTTTTCTCCCAGGGGTACCGTACCTCACACTCCAGCTTGAGATAGTCTTCATATTCAAAATGTTTCAGGGCTTCTCTGCACTTGATTCCCAGGATCTGGGATACTTTGGGCAGCCAGTATCCAGCATCCAGTCCTTCTTCCTGAAATGCCTCTGCCAGGAGCTGTGCCTTTGCAACCCCCTCTTGTGCGTCCTCCTGTGAAGCCATGTCTGTGGAGGAAGAAAAGAGACTTTCCCTAAGGTGCTGTCAGAGGCCCCAGCCTCCTGGCAGAGGCTCTGCAGCAGCTGCAGCCCTGGGGATTGCTCCCAGCCGGCTGCTGGAGCCCAGCCTGGGATGGCACAAGAGCCAGGCTCTCCTTCCCAGCACACTGGATGTGCCTGGTGCTTTCCTGTTTGCAGGATCAACCCTGAAGCTGAGTGTGTATCCCAGAGACAGGGCAGACACACAGTGACCGAAACACAGACACACACACAGACACACACACAGAGATTCTGCCACACAACCTGCCCTGGACAAGGTGCTGCCTTCACCATCACCCACATCCTCCCAGCAGAACTCCTCAGTCCACAAGAGCAGACAGCCAGGGGCATTCCTGGCTCCCTGGAGCACTGGCACAGCCCCTGTGCCCATCCAACAGCCCTGCCTGCATCCTGCACCCTCTGCCCAGCCCCACGCCTGCCCTGCTCGCTGCCTGGCCCAGCCTGCTGCTCCCAGCACCCGCAGGCAGCGCTCACACGCTCCCCCCACGGGCACCCCACACTCCCCACACACACTCCCCCCACGCCCGGCACGGCCACACGGGCTCTGAGCTGTGCTCCTGCTCCAGCTGCCACAGCAGCCCCTCCCTCGCCCCACTCACGCCTCTTGCCAGGAGCTGCTTCCTGGCACACTCAGGGGGCCCAGCCCAGTGCAGGGGCAAAATCCACCTTGTCCCTGCCCACAGCTGTGCCTGGGGCATCCTGGTGGCCCATCAGGAGACACTGGAGACTTTGGGAGCCCACTCGGAGAGGGGCCCTCCATGATCTGCTGCTCGTTAGCACAGAGGGTCTCATCAGCCAAGTGCCCATTGGTGGCCATCTGGGCCACAGCCACCATGGAGACACTGAGCTTAAAATGTCTGGTGACAGGAGGAAAAGTGCCAGCAAACCTTCAACCCTGGCCTTGAGATGATAGGCAGAAAGACTAAAACTCAAAGACAAAGTGAGTTCTTAAACAGGTATGTAGTTTATTCGGCTGCTGGGCACATGGGGGATTTTTCTCCCAAGGCATGAGCAATCTCTCACTCTCTCGAATTCTCTTTTGTTCTCTAAAATGTTACATACACATCAAGTTTTGCAATACATCCATGCACATTAATTCCCTGGCTCCACCCTCCCCTGCTTCATATGCTAATTGTTTTATCAGTCCTTTGCGCTTCTGCACTTGTTTCTGGTGGTTGCAGGTGATGAAGTAATGTGGTCTTCCTCAGAGCTGGACTTCTCACCCCATTTCCCTGCACATGCTCCCTGGTTGTTTGGTCAGAATCCAAACCATCAGGCTGGTTTCATCTGCTTCCAGAGGTCCAAGGACCCTTGTTGTCTCAGTATCCTTGGCAGTTTAGCATACTTGTGTCCTGTTCTGGTGAACATCCTTCTCCTTGTCACCTATCCTTGCATTCCTTCATGCTGTTTTTGCATGTACACCCTGTCTTTTCCCTCACAAGCAACTAACACTGTAAAAAATGCAGCAACTATTAAGGAGTAGACATCATCTAAATCATTAAATACTGGAATTGTCTGCCCGGGGAGGTGGTGGAGTCACCATCCCTGGATGTATTTAAAAAAAAGACTAGATGTGGCACTCAATGTCATGATCTAGTTGAGGTGTTAGGGCTGGGTTGGACTTGATGATCTTGAAGGTCTCTTCCAACCTTTGATTCTGTGATTCTGTCTGTTTCTAATCAATACCTTCTAGTTTCTAACCCTGTGTTTCAGACACCCCTTTTCAATAAAGCAGTGAATTCTTTTACTTAGTATGAAGATTCTTCTTCCCAATCCCTGTGATATGTATCTCTCAATGCCTGGCCATGTACTTGAGATGAGGCGGCTAATATTTCCATTTGTCGCAACATTTTCCTATTCCAAATGAGTATTGCAAAAGACAGTGCTAAACTTATACCAACTAGTATTAGTAAAACAATAATGGGATGACATAATGTATTCAGGATTCCAGTGGCAGTGGGCGACCATCCAAAAATGGAATCCCACCAATTGTGGCTTGCATCTTGTTTAACTCTTTGCAGGACCTTGTTTATTTCTCTTGTGTCATGATAGACAGAAATTAGAGTTTTTTCTCCAGTTTCTTGAATATCTTTTAGAATTTTGGCAAGGTCCTGATGCTTAATTAATTGCCTCACTAAGGTGAGGTTCATTCCAATAGGTGTGGGTGGCAACTTGTGATACATTGTATTATTGGCCCTAATTAGATGGTGGGATACAACTGGTGCTGAATACAAAAAGTCACACCCTACTATCTTAACAAAATTACAAATACAGAAGTTAGAATGATTCTTGCTAAGCAAAGTTACATTATTTTTGTCTATTTCTATAAAAGCACAAGCAGTTCTCAAACACACACAACCTTGACCAATATATACAAGTACAGTTCTCTGACTAGTATTCGGATGAATTTCAAAGTGGCAAATCCCCTGTTCAGTATCGAGACATATATCTTGGCTGTCAATTGTATTACTTTCACAAATAAATCCCTGTTGTTCCCGGGTAACGCAAGATTCTAGATTCACAGTTTGCCATTTCCCATCCACTCTCCGTGCCCATGTCCTGTGTTCCAACGGGTAGAGGACTGATCTCTCATGATTTAATCCTAATGCTATAATGGGGTGAATAACATAAACTGTGGCATTGCGTACGGTGAGCACAAAGGCAGTAGCTATGTTAGCATTTGGATCATAGGTGAAATTTACCAGGGTCCACCAAGACTGAAATTTCCTTTCAAAATCAGTAGCATTGTCCCAGACGGCCTTTCGAATTTCTATCGGAAAGGCTCCTTCACTTCCCTCTCTTATGATTAAGGCAGCTGTTGATTGCAGCCACAATTGTGCCTGTATACAGCTAAAAGCTAGAGACACATTATTCTGGGCCATACCTAGTGCGTCTATGATTAACCTATGGTCTTGGTCTTCTGCTTTTTCCCACCTTGGCAGTACTTTTGAGACCTGCCACTGACTGGTACCCAGTGCTAATAAAGATGATTGTAAGGGCTGTTTCAATTTTGTTAAGTCACTTGTTGCAGTGGCTGGCTTATTCATTAGTATCTCTGAATCTATTCCATTCAAAACTCCCAACCCTGTTCCTAATATTCCAGTTAAATTCCTTCGTATTCTGTCCCTTGAGTGTGTTTGTTTTTGCAACCGTGTCGTCCAGCCCTCAAAGGATGTCTTTAGGAAAGAGGAGCAGGCCGGTTGAACTTCGGAAATGTTAGTTTGCATTAGCAGTTCAACATGCTTGAGGGACCATTCTGGGTTAAACAGCATTTGCTGTTGGCCTGTGTTCCTCACTACACATGGACCTATCTCATAAATTTTAGATTCAGACTTGGATGCCACGGTTGGGGTTTGGGTGCTTGGGGCTGATTCAACTGTTGTTTCTGTAGTCGTAGTTACGGCAGGTATGGCATTTATCCTAAATTTAAATGAAAGTCCCTTCGTTTCCTGGCCCCAAATACACACTACTGTAACATTTTGTGTCAGTGTGAAATTATGCCAACATTCCAATTCCTTATTACATATCCCATCAGCTGCTGGAGCAGATGAGACATAAATTTCCCTTGCCTTCCTATGAACAGTTCCATTGATCATTCGACATCCCACTTTGATAACCTCCCCCACAGTCCCTTGAAGTGTCCATCCTAGCCACCACCTTAACTCTTCATGCTGCCACTCATGTTTTTCATATACCCAGTCCCCATGCATGACTACAGTTGATAGGTTCAGATCTTTTATATCCATATAGTTTCCCATATACCCAGTAAACTTTTTAAAAGCTTTAGACCAAGGNTTCAGACACCCCTTTTCAATAAAGCAGTGAATTCTTTTACTTAGTATGAAGATTCTTCTTCCCAATCCCTGTGATATGTATCTCTCAATGCCTGGCCATGTACTTGAGATGAGGCGGCTAATATTTCCATTTGTCGCAACATTTTCCTATTCCAAATGAGTATTGCAAAAGACAGTGCTAAACTTATACCAACTAGTATTAGTAAAACAATAATGGGATGACATAATGTATTCAGGATTCCAGTGGCAGTGGGCGACCATCCAAAAATGGAATCCCACCAATTGTGGCTTGCATCTTGTTTAACTCTTTGCAGGACCTTGTTTATTTCTCTTGTGTCATGATAGACAGAAATTAGAGTTTTTTCTCCAGTTTCTTGAATATCTTTTAGAATTTTGGCAAGGTCTTGATGCTTAATTAATTGCCTCACTAAGGTGAGGTTCATTCCAATAGGTGTGGGTGGCAACTTGTGATACATTGTATTATTGGCCCTAATTAGATGGTGGGATACAACTGGTGCTGAATACAAAAAGTCACACCCTACTATCTTAACAAAATTACAAATACAGAAGTTAGAATGATTCTTGCTAAGCAAAGTTACATTATTTTTGTCTATTTCTATAAAAGCACAAGCAGTTCTCAAACACACACAACCTTGACCAATATATACAAGTACAGTTCTCTGACTAGTATTCGGATGAATTTCAAAGTGGCAAATCCCCTGTTCAGTATCGAGACATATATCTTGGCTGTCAATTGTATTACTTTCACAAATAAATCCCTGTTGTTCCCGGGTAACGCAAGATTCTAGATTCACAGTTTGCCATTTCCCATCCACTCTCCGTGCCCATGTCTTGTGTTCCAACGGGTAGAGGACTGATCTCTCATGATTTAATCCTAATGCTATAATGGGGTGAATAACATAAACTGTGGCATTGCGTACGGTGAGCACAAAGGCAGTAGCTATGTTAGCATTTGGATCATAGGTGAAATTTACCAGGGTCCACCAAGACTGAAATTTCCTTTCAAAATCAGTAGCATTGTCCCAGACGGCCTTTCGAATTTCTATCGGAAAGGCTCCTTCACTTCCCTCTCTTATGATTAAGGCAGCTGTTGATTGCAGCCACAATTGTGCCTGTATACAGCTAAAAGCTAGAGACACATTATTCTGGGCCATACCTAGTGCGTCTATGATTAACCTATGGTCTTGGTCTTCTGCTTTTTCCCACCTTGGCAGTACTTTTGAGACCTGCCACTGACTGGTACCCAGTGCTAATAAAGATGATTGTAAGGGCTGTTTCAATTTTGTTAAGTCACTTGTTGCAGTGGCTGGCTTATTCATTAGTATCTCTGAATCTATTCCATTCAAAACTCCCAACCCTGTTCCTAATATTCCAGTTAAATTCCTTCGTATTCTGTCCCTTGAGTGTGTTTGTTTTTGCAACCGTGTCGTCCAGCCCTCAAAGGATGTCTTTAGGAAAGAGGAGCAGGCCGGTTGAACTTCGGAAATGTTAGTTTGCATTAGCAGTTCAACATGCTTGAGGGACCATTCTGGGTTAAACAGCATTTGCTGTTGGCCTGTGTTCCTCACTACACATGGACCTATCTCATAAATTTTAGATTCAGACTTGGATGCCACGGTTGGGGTTTGGGTGCTTGGGGCTGATTCAACTGTTGTTTCTGTAGTCGTAGTTACGGCAGGTATGGCATTTATCCTAAATTTAAATGAAAGTCCCTTCGTTTCCTGGCCCCAAATACACACTACTGTAACATTTTGTGTCAGTGTGAAATTATGCCAACATTCCAATTCCTTATTACATATCCCATCAGCTGCTGGAGCAGATGAGACATAAATTTCCCTTGCCTTCCTATGAACAGTTCCATTGATCATTCGACATCCCACTTTGATAACCTCCCCCACAGTCCCTTGAAGTGTCCATCCTAGCCACCACCTTAACTCTTCATGCTGCCACTCATGTTTTTCATATACCCAGTCCCCATGCATGACTACAGTTGATAGGTTCAGATCTTTTATATCCATATAGTTTCCCATATACCCAGTAAACTTTTTAAAAGCTTTAGACCAAGGCCATTCAGCATTGTCCTGGCTAGAAATGATTCCTTGGGTTACTACTAGAGTTATAAACAAGGTTAGCACGCCCATCCACAATTTATCCATTTTGTCCGAGTCAGTTTTAGTTTCAGCTCATTATCACCCAGTGTTGCTCTCCAAGGGGCCTCTGGAGTTTTCTTTACTCAAGAGTGGTGAATCCAGGCGTTCTGTTCCTTAATCTTAATTGCAGTGAAGGTAGTAAGGAGCACTTGGAACGGCCCTTCCACTGCAGCTCCAAGGTCTTTTCTGCAAAAGACTTGACATACACATAATCCCTGGGTTGTATGTCATGCACTGGCCCATCTAGCCCTCTGCTCTGAGTTCCAGCCACATACTTTTCAATTTCTCTGAGTTGTTTACCTAGGGCCACTATATAATCAGCCAACCTCTCCTCCCCAGTTTGAGTGGATATCCCTTTTTGCACACCATATGGTCTCTCATAAAGCATTTCAAAAGTGCTCAGCTTTTCTTTAGTTCTGGGTTTAGTCTGAATTCGTAGCAATGCTAATGGGAGGGATTGGGGCCAAGGCAAATTGACCTCTTGCCCTGGTCTCATAATTTGTTGCTTGATCAAATGATTAATTTTCTCAACTTGACCACTTGACTGAGGGCGGTATGGTGTGTGGAGTTCCCAATCTATGCCCAGATGCTGGCTGATCTGCTGTACTATTTTTGAAACAAAATGTTGTCTTCTTTCTGAGGATATTGTGGCTGGAACTCCAAAGCATGGTACTGTTTTTTGCAACAGCACTTTAGTTATCTCCTGGCCTTTGGCAGTTCTGGTGGGGAAAGCCTCTGGCCATCCTGAAAAGGTATCTGTTAGTACCAATAAATATTGATACCCCCCCTTTTCTTGGTTATTCTGAAAAGTCAATTTTCCACTGCTGACCAGGCCCATGACCCTTTCCAACTTGGCCAAGTTTTGGTTTAGGATTTTATTCTTATTTATTTATTTGATTCTTGGGATTAGTCTGGAGGCAAAGATCACAGGGCAGCTTGAGTGATGGTGGCATGTAAGCTCCTGGCAGCAATCCTTTCAATTAAATAATTGTAGAAAGAGTCAATTCCCCAGTGTGTTTTCTGATGCTTTTCTCTTACTAATGGCCATAACAGGTGTGAGGGGACAATTAGTTTCTTTTCTGCGGTAAAAACACATCCCTCCTGGTTATATGTTCCCTTTTGGTCCTAAATTAGGTTTCTGTCCTTTTTATCATACACTGACTTACCTTCTGGGGTTATCTGGCCATCAGGAATTAAGGGTCCCTCTATTTTCCTTTCTATTTTGCTTTTGCTGCTTCTTTTGGCTCTCTGCCTGCCAGTTCATTTCCTTTCTCCAATCCTGAGCTCACTTTCTCATGTGCCCTAATGTGCATGATTGCCACCCTCTCAGGCAGTTGGATTGCTTCCAGCAGTTGTATTACTTCTTGCACATTTGATGCTTTTCCCTTGTGAGTTAAGCAGTCCCCTTTCTTTCCAGATGGCCCCATGAGTGTGCACTACCCCCAGTGCCTATCTTGAATGTGTATAAATGTTTACTCTCTTTCCTTTTGATAACTCTAATGCACAGGTCAGGGCAATTATTTCTGCCTTCTGTGCAGAGGTACCTGCGGGTAGTGGTCCTGATTCAATTAAGTCTCTGGATGTGGTAACTGCACATCCAGCATGTCGTTTGCCATTGATGACATAGCTTGCTTCCATCGGTGAACCAGGTTTCTGCATCCTCCAGAGGAGTGTCCTTCAGGTCTGAGCGATTGCAATAAGCTTCAATAGTCTCCAGGCAGCCATGATGAATTGGCTGTCCTTGATTCCCGCTAAGGAAAGAAGCTGGGTTGACAATGATAGTTACCACTATCTCTACATCATCTTGTTCTACCATGATAGCTTGGTACTTCAAGGAACCATTGTGGGGAAAGCCAGTGGCTGTCCTTTGTGTCCAGTACTGTGGATACTGTATGAGACACTAGCACAGTCATTTTCTGGCCCAGGGTGAACTTATGGGCTTCTTGGATGATCAGCACCACTGCTGCAAATGCTCTGAGACAACCTGGCTATCCTTTAGCTGTTACATCCAGCTGCTTGGAAAGATAAGCAACTGCTTTTCTATACAGGCAGTGTCCCGTGCCAGTATCCCCAAAGCAATTCCCTGTTTCTCATGGGAAAAGAGGAAAAATGGTTCAATCACATCTGCAAGTCCCAAAGCTGAAGCTGACATAACGGCCTTTTTCAGTTGACCAAAGGCTCGTGTGGCTTCCTTTGTTCCACTCAAGGTCTGCAGTGCCCCAAAGATGGACTAACCAACTAATTATAGATTCCTCAGGTGATTGAGTGTAATCCTTTCTTAGGCCACCAAGGTCCTTCAGGAAAAAGGACTCAATAGTGGCTTCTGATCTTGTGCAAGTTGGTTTGGCTTCTGATTTTGTGTCAGGAGTTTCAACTTTTGATTTTGTGTCAGGAGCTTGCGTTGAGGGTCCTTCGTCTGGACCATCATCCACTGGTCGATCGTTTTTGCATGTGTGCTTTTTTCCCGTAGCAACTGCCAGTGTCTAGCCCAGGTAGATCGCCTTTTGTTTTACCACCTGAGCCTGCCTTTTTCTTTGATACTCTGTACCCCTAAAGCCCCAAAAAGTTTAGAAGGCTTACTGTCCAGGCCATGCAGCCTTCCTTTGTCGGTGTAGCTGTTAGGATGTCATCTACATACTGCAACAGCTTCCCTTCTCCTGGTGGAGCTTCCCAGGATTCCAAATCCTTTGCAAGTTGTTCTCCAAACAGGGTAGGGGAGTTTTTAAAACCTTGAGGAGGAACTGTCCATGTGAGCTGAGTTTTGCATCCACTTTTGGGATTCTCCCACTCAAATGCAAAAATTTTCTGGCTGGCTTTGTGGAGAGGGAAGCAAAAGAAGGCATCCTTCAGATCTAAAGCAGTAAACCAAGTTAACTCTGGCGTCAGACACGTTAAAAATGTGTATGGGTTAGCCACCATGGGGTAGAGATCTTCAGTTATCTTATCAACAGCTCGTAAATCCTGTACGCCTCAGTAGGACCCATCAGTTTTGCAGACAGGCAAGATAGGAGTGTTAAAATCAAATTGACACTCCTTCAGTCACCCTAGCTGTAAGAAATTCTTAATTATCAGGCTAATTGCTTCTCTGTCTTCCTTTCTTAAGGGGTACTGCATGATTCTGGCTGGTTGTTTTCCTTCCTTAAGCTTAATTTGTATTGGAAGAGCATTTCTTGCCCTTCCTGGTGCATTGGAGGCCCACGCTCCTGGAAACACTTGGTTCAGTATCTTCTGGCTAATTTCCTCTTCGGTCTCGATAGCTGTCAGTATTAAACTGAACACTTCTACGTATTTTTGATCATTCACCTCCAGAGTAATTTCCCCATTTCTGAATGAAATGGCTGCTTGTAATTTCTCCAGTAGGTCTCTCCCTAGGAGTGACTCCGGAGAGTTGGGTATATATAGGAATTAATGGATGCCCCATTGTTTTCCATAGTTGTATTTTAGTGGCTGCAAAAATACGCTATTTCAGATTGGCCAGTTGCCCCCCTTACCCTAACATAATCGTTTCCCACTGGCACCAAAGCTTGATTTAAAACTGAAAATGTTGCCCCCATGTCCACCATAAGTTCCACCTCCTTCCCCTTCTTCCCCAGTTTCATTTCTATAACCAGCGGATCTCCTGGGGTAAGATCCTCTGATCCCCCTCAGTCGCTTTTTTGCATGAGCAAACACCACCTCCCTTCCTCGGTTCCCTTTCCCATTTCTTCTTTGTTCAGGGCTCTCATTTTTCTAAAGTCCAAATTCTGTGAAAATTGCACAGTGATCTTTTCCCAACTGAGGTGGTCCCTGCCTAGGTGATTCTTGACCCCATTTTCCTTTCCCTTCCTCTTTCACTACTGCCACTAACTTCCTCATCCCTTGCTTGTATCTTTATTCTTGATTGCTGAAAAGTCTCATGCCTCATCTAATAAGGCTTCTAGGTTCCTTCCTTCTGGTCCCTGGATCTTCTGAAGTTCCCTTCTAATATCTCCCATAGACTGCTCCAAAAATAAATCTACTAACTGCTGTATTCCTATCTCGCATCCAGGATCTAACCGTGTATAATAGCATATTGCATCCCTCAGATGATCTAAAAACTGACATGGGGTTTCAGAGGGAGTCTGCTTAATTGCGTACAAAGCTGACCAATTTATAGTTTGGGGATAGCCTCTTCCATTCCCTTTACTACCCATTCCTGATAGTTTTGTGTCCTAGGGTGACTTTATGATGCTTGTTTCCCCAGTTGTCTGTTCTGTTTATGTTGGATATTATCTCTGGTTCTGAGACTGAAGCAAGGAGAAGAAGAAGCGTGCAGTTTGTTTTCAGGAACTGCACTCACTCCTCCACATTCTGCTCCTGGACTGCGTTGTCTGCAGCATGGACAGACAGCGGGACAGAGATCTCCTGTGCCTTTAGTTAATTTAGCTACCTGAGATAGAGAAGTTCCCTGGACTCTTCTGTTTTTTTTCCTTTTTCTTGGGACTTTTAAAACCTGTCCTGGACTGAAAAATCCAGGATCTCATGCCTGCAGCCTACCAGGGCCTGGACCTCAGCATTTTTTCAGTGCCAGAGGGGCTGATAAGAGACTGGGCGAGCTGAGCTACACCCACAAAGCCTTTCTGAGTTTGCCATCTCACTTCAGAGCGACGAGAGGTTTTATTGCTTCATATTATTCATTTTTTGTGCTTGTGGGCACTTTGTTTGTTAAATGAATAGTTTTTTCCAATGTTCTCTAAGGAGATTTTTTTTTTCCCAGACCGATTGGGGAAGGGGCCGTTTGGGTTTGCTTCCCAGAGGGACCTTATTCAGAGGTTTCCTCCCAAATTTGCCCTAAACCAGGACATTTTGTAATTTCACCAATTGCTCTGGTTCATTCAGATTCCAGTTTGGATCCTGGAGAGGGAAAACATCCTTAACATCCTCTCATGTTGTTCTACAGACGCTCTTTGCTAAGTCCCCTGCTGTTTTCAACATCAACTGTTTTTCTGCCTTGGTTAATGCTTCCAACAACAGTTGTAAATCGGACCAATCATGTCTATACTGTTTAATCATGTATCTTAGCCTTTTGGCTCTTCCTATCAGATCACTTCTATATTTTTTAGCAACTCTTTCCCAGCCCTCTAAGTCAATTGTAGAGAAAGGAATTTTGACTAACATTGTTTGTTTCCCAGGTCCTACTGCCTCCCATAAAGGGGCTCGGTATAACTTTTCATTTGTTTTCTAGTTCGGGATGCTATGGGGCCTCTCGTGCTCGTGGAAGGTCCCTCATCATCACTATTACTATCAGGCAATCAGGGATACAACACTGTTTGTAAATTGGGAGGTGGAGGGGCAGCCGGTCCATCTTGTCCCCCTTGCTCCTCAGGGGGTGGCTGAAATAGGTCCAGTAACTCTTGCTTTTTTGTCTCTGCTTGATAGACCTTGTCATGATGTGTGCAGCACTGGATAATTGAACATGTACTGCAGCACTGCTTAGGTTTTCCTCTATTAGCTTTGCTTTCCTTTTCAAGGGCTAATACCAAAGGACTGGAGTGGGCTCTAATTCCACAATCCCTCTGCCATTTAGGGTGATTTTGGAGGGAGAAAAACATGCCCACGATACTTCAGTCCGTTTTCCCTCACATCTAACAAAAAGCATAAGCTGCAATGAGGTGTTATATTCTAAGGTTCCAGTCAGAGGCCATTTGGCCGCGCTTTCCAGTCGGTGTAAGGGCTACCACTGGGTGCATCACTTCACAGGGGTGCATTTGAATCCTGTACCTCCTGGGCCTGCAATCTCCTTCCAGCAGGCTAAAATACAGCCCAGAGGACTTGCCCTAGGGATTTTTTACTCTCTCCTGATCCCATTATTCTCTCCTCCTGTTTTGTTTCCACCCAAATCTCTTCTCGCACTTGCCTACAGTCTCTTCCCAATCTTTTTTCCTTACACTCCAAATCTCTGGCACTAAGTGTGATCTAAAAATACTCGAAAATCTCTGGTTAAGGGTCCCCTTCACCCTGTACCGCACACTGAGCACAAGCACTATGTCTTCTACCCAAGGAGGAATACCACCATTCTCCACAAGACCCACAATTAACCACGCTTGATGCCGCCCTTGCCTGCAAAAACAAATGATCCCACTCCTTCTGTTTGTCTGGATAGTCAGATCTTTCAGCACAGGTTGTTTCAAATCTAGAGCCACCAACGTTCCCACAGAAGTCCTATATAATCTCTCTAAGCAAACCCATTCATTTTCCCTTATCACCCAATTACTCTCAGGGGTTACGAATTCCCAAGGGTCAAGCCCAAACCACTGGGGGAGAGGGATTCCTTCCACCTGTCTTGCCACAGTTAGAACAATGGTCACCAATGCACTATTCACGGCAAGATGCACTAAACAACTCTAAAAGCAGCACTTCACAGCAAATTAGCCTAAAACAGTATTAGACAAACAGCACTAACTTAAAACAGCACTTACCAAACAAGCCTAGAACAGCACTCACAGCAAAAGCACCAAAGTAAGGCTCAAGGGGCTCACAAGGGGCTCACTCATAGGTCCACTGTGCTGGAGCATGGTGTGGGCCTGAGAGAATTTTAGCCTGCTTAGCAGCTGCTAACATTTTCCCAAGGAAAAGTTTCTCAGGAAAGTTTTTTCTCAAAACAATCTTGGTAAACAGCTGTCTTTTCTCAAAACAATCTTCGTCCAGCTGGTGTTTTCTGTTTCTCTAGTTTAACCAATGGTATTAGAGAGGTGTCGTTCCTATTCACCAATCGCGTTAAGTCTGTATCAGAACACCTTATACAAGGTAGTAAGAATTATACAGTAAAGAGTCTTCTTTTTCTATACTTTTGCCTTCTGAATTATTTGGAGTCTTTCATGTCCTACAGCGACAGCCTGGATCCCATGGGTTCCGCAAAGGGCTACTCAAGCCCGTGCGCTGAGCTGAGTTACGGGGAACACTGTCCAGTCTCTGCAAACTCTGGAACCCAAAAGTTCTGTACAGAGACGTGATTTAACACCAGGGGTTCGGGAGTTCCTAAGTAACTAAATAACGAAACGTGTCTGAAAAGACTGCCGCTCACTGATCCCATAGCCCTCATGATCTTTTAAAGAGCAAAAAAACCCCAATAAACCAGCCGTCTCCTGATAGCAACAATAAAACAGAATTTTGCTTACACAGTTGTGCTGTGCTTTTCAGCACACTTCACTTACAACTTGTGCTTTGCTTTTCCCTAGCCATCCCAGTCACCCAGGTACAGAACCATAGGTAGAGGTCTGCTATCGCTTCGTGCCAAAGGCACATCTCAGGCACGCACAATCAAAAACACAGCATGCGTCTGGACATTTAACACTCGCACGCAACCAAAATAGCAGCAATAAACAGGAAAATAGCAGCAATAAAACAAGAAAATAGCAGCAATAAAACAGGCTCAATTCACGTCTAGAACCGCTAGTGGCCACCTCACCGTTCAGTGAATCCCTTCCCCGGTGCCTTTTGGTCAGCGAGCCCTACTGCTGGCTGTGCATGCGGCCAATGGCTGCTTGCAAGCCCAAAAACCCACCAGAATCGTATCTGTGTGCCAGACGTCTCTAAGCAGCTTACCAGTCTCTACGGGACCCCTTTTTAAAAGAGATACATACTGTTTCTCCACACTCCGGGAGGCCGTTTTCTGTCCCCACAGTGAGCAATCAAGAAGTGGAATCCCTTTCCAAGGAAAATCCTGAAGCGCACCTTTGGGAGGTCTGCCGCTCAGTAGATCCTTCAGTCGGAAAGAGAACGTCCCATCTGGGGTGCCAAACTGATACACGGAAAGACTGTAAACTCAAAGACAAAGTGAGTTCTTAAGTAGGTATGTAGTTTATTTGGCTGCCGGGCGCACAGGGGATTTTCCTCAAAGGCATGCACAATCTCTCACTCTCTCGCATTCTCTTTCATCCTCTAAAATTGACATAAGCATCAAGTTTCACAATACACCCATGCATATTCATTCCCTGGCTCCACCTTCCCCCATTTTGTATACTAATTGTCTTATCAGTCTTTGCACTTGTGCACTTGTCTCTGGTGGTCATCCTGGTGGTTGCAGGTGATGAAGTAATGTGGTCTTCCTCGGAGCTGGACTTCTCACCCCATTTCCTTGCTCATGCTCCCTGGTCATTTGGTCAGAATCCAAACCATCAGGCTGGTTTCATCTGCTTCCAGAGGTCCAAGGACCCTTGTTGTCTCAGTATCCTTGGCAGTTTAGCATACTTGTGTCCTGTTCTGGTGAACATCCTTCTCCTTGTCACCTATCCTTGCATTCCTTCATGCTGTTTTTGCATGTACACCCTGTCTTTTCCCTCACAAGGAACTAACACTGTAAAAAATGCAGCAACTATTAAGCAATACAGAGCATCTAAATGTCTATTTCTAATCCATACCTTCTAGTTTCTAACCCTGTGTTTCAGCGGGGAACAGACTTCAGGCTGCTCAGGGGCAATTTACAGAGGGCCCCTGGGAAACAGCTCCAGAGGGTGCTGGGGTCCTGTCTTGGGGATGGTTCTTATCCCAGAGCCAGTTTGGTTTTGGGTTTGGTTTGTGTCTGGAGCTCCCCCGCCCCTACTCAGGAATACCACAATGGGTAAAGGGTGTCACAGGATTCTGTGTGGGGTTGGGGGCCAGGGGCTGCTCTTCCTTCCAGCAGGGGTGATCAACACAGAGGCCATACAGCACAGTGGGTCTGACCTGAGATCCTGCTGCCCTGTGGTTTTTTCCTTTATCTCCCCTCCTCTTTTTTTCTTGCTTCAACACAGTGACCAGGGCTTGCCAGCTTGCTTTTCTGCTCCTCTGCTGCTTGGGAGCCCAGAGCCAGTGCATGCTGTGCTGAGACCTGGGAGCAGCCCCAGCCCCACTAGGCCTGACCTGAGGAACAGCCATCGCCAGTGAGCTGTTATTATAAATAACTATGTAGTCATTTCCCTATTATCGACATTTGTAAATTATTTTAATATAGTACAGTAGGTAACCTCTTTTTAACTGCTTTTGATATAGTAAAATGTGTCAGCCTTTTATGCTTAATACCCTAATCTCTGTGTAGATTGTATATGTAAGTGTGATAAATATATATTATATTTTAAGCTTTTGCAAAATATTAAAATAGAGGATATGGACCGTATGTAATAACTTTAACTTTTGTAGAAGTAGTAGTAGTTGTAAAATAATAACAGATGCCTTTATTTCTGTAACTAACTGACAATAGTGAAATAGCGAATGTTGATTGAAAGTGCTTGTAAAAATGGCCAAAAGGTCTGTATAATAAGATGACATTGAAAAAACCCAGGAAAATACCACCAAAAGAGCAAGGAGGAATCTACCCCAACCCTCCAGCTATCAGTTACTGTCAAACCACAGACTAGGGGGACTCAAGAGGAGATAAAATAGAAGACTTTCAAAATCACATCTGCATTGTGGCACATATTTTAAGAAGATGAAATCAAAGGTTGAACAAAGATAAAGGATTCCTGGAAAATGTAAATTCAAAGGATTATTTCAATATGTATAATCTGTACAAATATGCATTTGACCAATGCAGTGAGAAAGTACATAAGAAGGGTTATTATAGTTAATTGTGTGTCTTCTGGCAGTTTGCCAGACACTCCAGTGCTGGATACTATTCCTTTTATCCATTATTAAACTTGAAAAATTTTAAAGAGTGGGCTTTGTTTCTCATGCTGTACGACTGCATGACACCTGGCTCAGCCCCCTCTGCTACTGCCACTGTTTCGGGGTTTTTTGCTACACCTGGATTCCCCGCCCCGGCTCTTCAGGGGCGCTGAGAGTGGCTGCTCCCCGTGGGCTGTGCAGGGGAAGCCAACTCTCCTCTCCCTGTCCCCGAGCCGCCATTGCCGGC
>VXBN01007009.1:5501-17197 GCA_013397395.1 Sinosuthora webbiana
CAGAGAGGAGAGGAGAGGAGAGGAGAGGAGAGGAGAGGATGGCTGACAGCCCAGTTATATTCTGTAATCAAAGAATGTGTATCTGTTGAATTAATGGATTTCTTTATTTTGCATTTATCCTTAAAACTTGTTATTCCACATCTCTGTTTCTATGAATCATTCAATAATGTTAAAAAAATTCCCAAAAGTGAGCAAATATTAGTCACCTATTTCCTGACTGATACAGGTAGCTGCATGAGTGGACAGGTGGAGGCAGGATAGACTGTAGCTATCACTATATTTTCCACATACCCTTTCTGCTAACTAAAGTTTTCTTTCTAATCCCTTGAATAGATCAACAGCATGGAGACAGGGGTAGAAGCATTATCCAGGCATTTACCATATGACTCAATATTAACATTCATAATATAAACATTAATAATAATAGATAAATATCCCAATCATAATAGACAACTTTTTTTGCATGGAGTAGTACACATTTCACATGGATGACTTACCTGTGTACAGGTCTACATGATTTAATTGAATTTCTCATTCTTCACATAATAGGATAAAGGCATCAAAAACGGAAAAGGCATTTTCCTTCCCTCCCCTCACTTTCAAAATGAAAAGTACAGTTGTGCTTGTTTCAGCAAACAATATTAAAATCACTGTAATTTAGAGCTCCTATGTCCAGGTAGGAAATGGATCATCTTTGAATAAGAAGGAAGCCATATGTCATCTTTCACTCCTGATGCAACTCTCCTAAAATCCCAGCCTATTGTTATCATTCTCTCACAGTAGGTCTGTCTTGCTGTCCAGTTGCTGTTCTGTTCTCCAACAAAATTATTTTCAAAAAATCCAGTTCTGTGGTGTGGATTCTTTTAGTCAAACTCTCTTCTCTATGTAAAAAATTTTGTCCTTTGCCTGCCACTTCTGTTTTCTGTGGCTTTGTGCCATATTTCTCTACTGTGATGCTGGAACATCATAGCTTGAATAGGCTACTTGAACAAAAATTTCATGAACTTCTATCATAGAGTGATTTGGGTTTGGAGACACCATAAAGATCACCTGGTTCCAATCCCCTGCCATGGGGAGAGACAATTTCCACTGGACTAGGTTTCTCAAAGTCCAGTCCTTCCTGGCCTCAAATTCCTCCAGGGAGCGGGTATCCACAGCTTTGGGCAACCTGTTCCAGTGTCTCAACACCCTCACACTGAAGAATTTCTTCCTAATGTCTGAAGGGAATCTACCCTCTTTCAGTTTAGAGCCATTCCCCCTTGTTCTAGCACTACATGCCCTTGTATAAACCCTCTCCAGCTTTTTTACAAGCCTCCTTTAGGTACTGAAAGGCTACTATAACAGGAGCCTTCTCTTCAGGATGAAAACCCCCAGCTTTCTTGTCTTGTCTTCATGGGAGAGGTACTTCAGCCCTCTGAGTACCTTTGTGGCTTGCCTCTGGACCCACTCCAGCAGTTTCATATCCTTCTTATGCTGGGGACCCCACACTTGGATGCCAAATTCCAGATGGGGTCT
Source organism: Sinosuthora webbiana (assembly GCA_013397395.1). NCBI lineage: Eukaryota > Metazoa > Chordata > Aves > Passeriformes > Sylviidae > Sinosuthora > Sinosuthora webbiana. The sequence goes on from VXBN01007009.1 coordinate 7,017, forward strand.
CAGCAGAGCAGAGCAGAGGGGGATCATCCCCTCCCTTTCCCTGCTAGCCGCACTGCTTTTGATGTGGCCCAGGACACTGTTGGCTTTCTGGGCTGCCAGTGCACTCTGACAGGTCACATCCTGCTTTTTGTCAACCAATATCCCCAAGTCCTTTTCCTCAGGGTTGTTCCCAAATCATTCTTCAACCATCCTATATTCATTTGTGGGATTAATTTGAGCTACGTACCGGACCTTGCACTCTGCTTTGTTGAACTTAATGAGGTCTGCACTGGCTCACCTCTAAAACCTGTCAAGGTCCCTCTGGATGGTAATATTATCCCTTCCCTCCAGTGACTGCACCACAGAGCCTGGTGTGATCAGCACACCTGCTGCAGGTATACTCAATCCCATTGTCAAAGTCACTGAGAGAGCTGTTAAACAGCACTGGTCCCAGTGCCAACCCCTGAAAAACACTGCTCATCCTATGTTTTGGGAACATTCAGTGTGAAGTCCTCACTATTTTAGGAGAGTTCAGACTGTGTCAGCCTTCCAAAATTATCTAACCCAGTGGCAAAAATTAGACTTCGGTTTATGCTTCAAACAAGAGATTTCAGGACTATAAAGATAAGTTAATTAACCTAATACACACTCCTTAAGTGAAGACAGAACAGAAACAGGTCATTTGCTTTATGGAAGTGAAAGTTTAGCAAAACTAGTCTGACATCTGCCCCCTGAACATTGTCTTGGAAAGATTTTTTGTGTGCTTACATGTGAGATGTTCTACAATTTAGCTAGCTTTTGATGCCTTTAATTAGTAAATAGCATTGTTTTTACTAGCATGTTTAATAAACAAAAGGTTATCAAATACTCCTTGGAGAACATCATAGTGGTTTTGCAGAACCCTTCTGTGTTTGCATTAGCCTCTTTCTTTAGGCCACCTGACAAAATCCTTAGATAAACTACAGTCAGAATCAGTGTAAGACTTTAGTACCTCTTTAGATGTCCTTTCTAGCTTCAGCCTTTTGTTGAGACCTCCTATTGAGCATCAGATTTGAGAAATAGGCCTGTCTTGCTTTACAGTTCAAATATAACCTGTCACGTTGCCAGAGTGTGATCTCAGGACCAGGCCAGCTGGGAGTGGCCAAAAAGATAAGGATGGGAATGACGAGGGCTATCCGAAAAATAAGAACTTAAGTAAACGAGTGAAAATAACAACAGAATAAAAGCCGTGCATGGGATGGGATGATCCTTGAAGACAAAGCAACCGCATAAGCTTAACAATATATAGGGCAAGGGTTGAGGGCTCAGAACCAATCACAAACGTGAATTAAGAGCATTACCAAATATGTCAAACTCTGAGGAACCAATAATCTACTCAAATTGGAAACACTGCCTAACGTGAAACAATCTAATTAGCATAATAACTCCCATTATCCCATTCTTGTTGCCCTAACTTGTCTAGGTGTCTCCTTTTTTAGTGTCCTGTCTCCCAGGGTCTTAAGTTGATGCCTTCTGGATAACCAGTCAAGGCCAGTCCACTGTCCATTCCGGCCAGTTCCACTCCCACAGTAATGTGTTAACCCCACACTGACCATGGATAAAACCTGTAACTGGCTGAAGACAATACCTCCTATTTAAAAATGAATGGTAAAATGGTGAAGCTCCAGATTTTTAGGCCTGCACTTTTGGGGATCTCACAAATCACATGAGAGTTCTTAGGCTATCCTTCTTTGGTTTTATAAATGTAGTTGATATTACATAAATGGACTCAGCAATTTATGCCAAATCACTGTGTCAAAACAATGTCAGTGTTGCCAATTCTTGACATATTAGCAGATGACAATGCTTTCTTCACAAAGACACTCACATAAAAAACCCAAAAGGAAAAAGCAACAGAGAAATCCTAAAAATCCTAATTTTTTATTGTGTTATAAACTATAAATACATATATAAAAATATATGGACTGCCTTAAGTTAATCATTAAGTTGTTCATAACTTAAATGTTTTACAATTCATTAGGAGAAGGGATGGGGACAAAAGCATGTAAAAGATGGCTCTTGATTATTCTCCTTTTATACATAGCGCAGTTCTTGTCAGTAATGAATACATTAACCAAAGAAATGAAACCCTGATTACTCTCTGAAGAATTCTGACACCATACTTCATGAATCCCTCTGTGAGGAAAGTATCCACTCAGTCACCAACCAGCCTTTTTGAGTGTGCCTTACTTTGGTTTTGTTGTAAGTACATCTTGACTGGTATTAAAATTTAATATAGTTTATACAATTAAAAACTTGTGCAATTTTTAAAAATACAGTACAACTTTGATTGTATTTCTTGTGGTTTAACATGTTTAGAGAATTATTTTAAGAAGTTTTATCACTGTAATTAAATGCAGACATTTATAAATGTTTCATGTCTGAAAATTGTTTGGCTGATGCAAAGTCTGAAGTTAAATCAGCTTGACTATGCCATAGTAACAAATAAAATTTCATATTTATAGCATTCTACTTTTTTTTGTAAGGTCTTATCACTCAGTGATAGGAAGTATGTTCTCATCAATGCCTGAAGTGACTATAGCTGCCAGCTGTAGCCCACCTGTTCCTGAAGAGTCATGAAATGAGCTGTTGCAGCATGAAAATTCAGCCTCTGTTGGAGAAACCTCACTGTGAGCTGTTCAGAGGCATTCTCACTGGCACGGCTGCCTCGGCTCTACTGTCTGCATGGCTCATAGAAGAGCCAGATAGGTCAGCTCTCGTTTCTGGCTGTTAGCCTTATGGAAAGCTGAGAAATCCATGGCCTTTAGGGTGTCTTTTACATACAGCAGAGGCCAGCAGCAGTTTTGCCTTATTTAACTGGCTCCGTAAAACATGAGGAACAGTCTAGTGGATGTAGAAATGGTGACAATGGAAGTCACTTCTAGATCCTCTGCCATGTGGTTGCTGGGGTTTTTTTGTTGTTGTCTTTAGAACTGGGAATAGGTTTTACAACCAGTTCAATAATTGTTTCTGTTCCTTCTCTGGAGGACCATTGAGTACCACGTTGTTGGGAAACCTATAGGAAAGCCCAAAAAATTCTGATGCCCAGTGTAGACTCTGCTTCAGGAGAACCCTTACTCATAAGAGAGATGTCCTGTATGTCTCTGCTCATTAAAAAAAAAAAAAAAAAAAAAGGGTGAAGATCACAGCTCTGAGAGGTCAGGGGAAAGTGGGGGACAGGGTAGGTAGGGTATGTGATAGTTTCTGAATTTGCCTTTGTAAAGTTCATCATTTTGTAATAAGCAGAGATATCCCCAATCAAACAGCAATTCTGAGTTGAAACTCCACAAGTTTGTGGGATGTTTTGTTTTGGGTTTTTTTACAAGAAAAAAGAAAAGGAAGTTGTTAGATCATTGAACGCATTTTCAGTAGTTGATAGTTCACAGAATATCAGAATGGGTAAGGCTGGAAGAGAGACAGTGGATCATCTGGTCCAATGATGATTTTTCTTTGAATAATAGGGAATAGGGAAAGAATCTGTCATGAAGCCTCTGTGATTGATTGGAGTTTTCATTGAAAAGGCAGAGAAATCACTTTCACATTCTCCCTTTTTTTCCCCATATTCTTTTTGGATTTTTATTCTTTCCTGAATGTACTGGGAACTTGCCATGTTCTGGGTCAGGAAAAAGACCACAGCCAGTTTATTATTATTTTTCCTTTTAATGAAGCTGATTTCTTTTCCCAGTATGTGCACTTTGCAGTCCACTGGTTTGGACAGGAAAATCTGTCCTTGTTAAGAAAAATACTGAATAAAACAGGGCTGTTAGCCCATATCCAAAAATATTCTATGTTTTTGTTTTGGGTTCTGCTGGAAACGCTACATTAACTTTGCCTCAGGACACTAATTAGCAAACTGGCCATTAATTGCTGGTAATAAGGAACTTGTCAGCAGTCATTGTTCCCTTAAACTGCCTAAATTCAAGAGGACAAGTTTGGAAGAAAGTAAGAGCAAGTAAGATCTTTGCCTCTGAAAGATCCCTGTCTTTTCTCTTAAATGAGAGGATGAAAATGAAAAGGACCTTGGGACCTTGGGACGTCAGATAATGTTATTTTCTGAAGCAACAGTGATTTGTCTAGAAATGGCCAGTAATGTGATGCTAGAATAAGTTATTTCCTTGATAGTGCTTCTTGCCTTTGATTGGAAAGAAGCTTCACTAAAAATAGTCATGACAGAAAGTGATTCCATTCCCAAGGATTGAAGTGGTAGTCATGTATGTATTTCTTGCCTGTCTTCAATTCTCTTGTTTGTATAAATAATGAAATGGTGACAGATACATGTGGTGACATTACAGTCAGTAATAACAGTTGTGCCATTTACTCTAGAGGTGAAAAGTTGGTCTGAAATTAGAACAGATATCTTAGGCCCCAGGGCATTGGGAAAGGGGTTATAGTGCTTGGAGTTAGGGGCGGAAAAGCATTACACTAAACGCAATTAATCGTATTATTCAGGGAATTTGCTGGCAGCTTCTGACTTCTTGTATTCCAGAGGATATAATGCTTCTATTTTCATAGTTTCTGATTTTCAAAGATGTGAAAAAGTGTATAAAACCAGATAGAATTCTGATTCAGAGGAACTAGCAGTGGGCTCTTATATTCTGCTAGTTATGAGAAGACATGTAAAAAAAAACCCACACCCACAAAAAAAAAAAAAAAACCAAACCCAAACACCCACACAAAAATAAAACAAAAAAAACCCAGATATTTTTATTTAGAACAGAAATCCAGAACTCTTGATAATGAGAGTTTATTGCTTTGCTAATGTTTGGCTTTTCTTTTCTGAGCTAAAAAGACCAGTTTCTCTGTTGATGAAACATGACAAAAGTGATAATTCCTTTTTATCCCCCATCATGAAACCTTTTTATTTCTTTTCCTAACTTTTAAAATAATCTTTTAAGCATGTGGTGTTCAAGGAATTTTACCTTGAAATTACTGTGAGAAGGGGTAGATTTAGACTATCTACTATAGTATCTTTGTCTTTATTTTAATATCTCATGTTATTGTGGGAATGTTGAGATTAATTAGATATACATTGGTGTTTGGATTATAAAAACCTGTAAAATAAATTTTGATGATTGCAAAATGGATCAGTGGAGGAATAAAACTTGCTAACATTTGAAATTTTAGTGTATTAATGCATAGAGGTATGTGTCGTATTCAAACTGAAAAAGTTTTTTGAAGAGTCACAGATCTTAAGTCAAGAAAATAAATCACAAAATTAGATGCCACCCCTCTTTACTTCTTTCTATCTCCAATAGCTTGCAAAAGTTTGGGAAAAGAACTTGAATTTCTGACAAGAAAATAAAGTCTTTAAATGCACATGTCTACCCTAAACCACTGTTAATTTACTTATGCTTTTACTTTATGTATAATTTTACGAGACATTTTGGTATTATGGAGCAGTTTGGTAGTTGGGAGCTTGAATAGATATTTGATTCATTTCTGAATATTTTTTTCATTTTTGCCCTTATTAAAGATGTACAGTGGAAAGAAGTGTAGAAAAACAAAGTTTTCCCAAACCCAGACATTTGTAAAAGAAAATGGAAACAACAGGAAACAAAAGTTTAAAGAGACTCCAGACTGAGAAAGATTTAGTGACCTTATGGTGCCAATATCAAGATCTATTAGATCTGATAGACTTTTTTTTTAAAAAAAAAGAACTGTTCATCCCTATTTAGCCAGATTTGCTTAAATGAGTGTGGTCGGTTGATCTTGACTGGTTACAAGATCCTCACCAAAGTCTCTCTGTCATTGCTCCTCAACTGCTCAAGAGAGACAAAATACAACAAAAGTCCTGAGTCTTATCAGGAGATGACATAACAACAGGGCAAAACAGACTTGACTGGGGCTAATTAATGACATTTATTCAATTTATTGCCAATCAAAATCAGAGTAAGGTAATGAAAAATAAATCTTAAAATCACTTCCCCCAATCCCTCCTTTATTTCTGGACTCAGCCTCACTCCTTATTTCCCTACCTCTTTCCTACCAGTAGCATGGGGAGATGGGAAATTGGAATCACATTCAGTTCATCATACCTTGTCTCTGGCACTCTTTCATTCTCACTCACTTCCTCTGCTCCAGCATGGGATTCCTCTCACAGGAGACAGTCCTTCATGAACTTCTGCAATGTGAGTCCTTCACACAGGCAACTACTTTTCCCAAACTGCTCCAGCATGGGTCCTTGCCATGATGTCATGAATTTTATCTTGAAATTAGTGTGAGAAGGGGTAGATTTAGATTATCTACTATAGTATAGTAGATAATGCCAGCAAACCTGCGACATGGGCTCCTGTCTTCATGTGTCCATAGGTCCTGCTAACAAACCTACTTCAGCACAGGCTTCCCACAGGGTCACAGCCTCTCTCAGGCATCCATCTGCTCCAAAAGGAGGTCCTCCAGAGGCTACAGGTGGATTCTGCTCCATTGTGATCCTCCATGTGCTGCCGGAACACAGATGGTTTGCCACAGTCTGCACCATAGATTACAGAGGAATCTCTGCTGTGATGCCTGGAGCACTTCTTTCCCCCCTTTCCTCATTGAACTTGCAGTCTGCAGAGCTGTTTCTTTCACATATCCTCATTCCTCTCTTCCACATGCAATTGGGCTGCAGTATTTTTCCACTTCTCAAATATGTTTTCCCAGAGGCTCTGCCACTGTTGCTGATGGGCTCAGCTGTGGCCAGTGGCATTGGCTCCATTGGCTGTGGCCAGTGGTCTTGACTACACTGGATGTAGAGAAAGCTTCTGGGAACTTTCTGATCCTGTAGAATCCTTTAGGCAACAGTCAGAAGACTTAAGGCATTCCAAGTGATGGACTGTTGCCTTAATTTGGGCCTGTTTAATCTAAAGTAGAGAAGATAGAGTAAATATACAATGAAAGTCTTCAAATATTTGGAAGACTGATGCAAAGTGCAAAGAATTCGTTTTTTAGCATGCCCATGTATTAGAAATAATGAGCCTCTATTGCACAGAGTAGATGTTAGGAAAACTTTTCTAACAGTAAAGATACTGGTGAGTTTCTGTAGACTGCTGGAAAAATTACGTTGTTTGTAGGCACTTTGGATGAGTTTTCAGTGCTATGCTGGATGAACATCTGTCAATTATGGACTTTTGGAGCTACTGTGAATTAGTGGGTATATTATGGACTGGATCAGGGACTAGAGGAGCCCTTAGGATCCTTTGCAGGCCTATGGTAGTTCTGTGAAGTTCAATGCCTTGCAGAGCCCAGTCAGCTGTGAGGAAAATTATTTCTCTATCATCAGATGAAAAGCTTTAAGAACTAGCAAGCAAAAATCAAAACACCTTTCAGTGAGATGAGGAGTCCATGAGAACACATTTAAAGACAGCAAAGAGAAGTACTAAGATCTGGTTATAATGGCATCAGTTATTGTTTTGTATTATAATAGGACAGTAATTTTGTGGAGAACGAAGTACAAATTTATGTTGCAGGAGCACCCTTGACCCCCTTTCTGGAGCTGGGATTCTTGTTGAGATAATACCAAGATATTGAAAAGAGCTTATGGCGCTTCCAGAAGATTAAAACCTACATGAATTACAAGAAACAGCATGTGGATGAAGAAATTGGTAGAATTGGATAGCGGGAGGATGAGCTCATTTACAGAGTAACTATCAACCAATGAATCTATCTTCTTGGCTACTTGTTACTGTCTAGCAGTGTTTGGTAGGCCTTGTGGCAAAAGCAAGACTTGAGACGTGATGAAATCCAAATTTAATAGCTCTTTGAGTTAAGCATACTCTAATTTTATTAAATTATTAGGGAAATTTCAGGGAATTTTAGAGGGACAGGGGAAGGAGCAAGGGGTAAGGCTCAGTAGCTGGATGACTTTCTGAAGAAACCTGTTTCTACTGCAGAAAAGGAAGTGAGGGGTGCAGAGCAAATTCCTCCTTGTGCTGACTGCAGTGAGAGACTTAGATGTGCCCAAGCAGAGTGTGTTCTCCCTGGGCATCCAATATGTTTAAAGAGGGAGGCTGGGGTCTGCCCTGGTCAAGGTTAATCCACCTCCTTTCCCACACACAATTAAAGAACCCAATGGCTTCAATGCTGGAGATGACTCACAGAGCCCTTAGGTTTCAGAACTGATTCTCACTGATTTCAAGTTTAGCCATAATGAAATATTTCACTGTACTTTTTTTTTTTTTTTTTTTTTTCCCCATCTTTCTAAAATAAAATTTGTTTGCTTATTACAGAAAGATTTTGAGGATTGGTGAATTACATAAAGGGTTTGAAAATTAAGTGCTGGTATTTGTTGTCAATAAAACTATGAAAACCTATATCTAAGTATTATATAACAAACAATAATTCGGTGAAACATTTCAGGAATATATGTGAGGAACAGTATTTTTCTTTCTACTTCTAGAATTAGCTTTATTTGCATTTCATTTTATTTGTGTTTTTCTTTGGGCTATTTAAAAATCCTTGGGAGTTAAACATGACAGGTTGTATGTGTGCATTGGAATATGATTTACCACATTTTTCCCATGCCATGAGCATATGAATTCCTGCTTACATAAGAAAATATTTGAACATAAAAAGCTATAATTTGGAATCAGATTGTGCAGGATGAATCATGAAACAAAATCTCCTTAGAGATCCAAAAACATATTCTGGTATTCCTGCCAGAGTGTTTTCATAAAACATGTTTTTCTTAAAAGGAATTGCTCAGAAGGTAATAAATAAAAATCATAATAATAAAAGGCAACCAGAAGTTGCAACTTGATTTTGCAAAATGTCTATGTTATATTAAAAAATAAATATACCTTTGCACTTATATAGACTACTTTTCCAAGGTCCCTCCTGAATCACAGTTAAAGAAAAAAACTTCTATTTTGCCGTCTCATTTCTTTTGTTGATTTAATATAAATAAAATTATTGGATAGTGGAATAAAGTAATCTACAGTCTTCATGCTTATTTTTTCATTTTATTTAAAAGCCAAAGCTATCCAAATTCCCAGGTCCCTTATGGTCAGTGTGAACATCACGGGCTGCAAGTTATCAGCTCGTTTTCTTTCTTAAATGGTACTCTCATCCTAAAAGCATCAGCCTGTCTTCAGCTGCCAGCCAGTTTCTGTGGGAAATGCTGCTTGAGGTTTCCGCTCCCGTGTTAGTTTCACTAGGATCACAAGGGAGGTACAGGATAATGAGTCTATCACGGGCCTCCAGGAAAACACTGCAGAAAGACCTCCATTAGCCTCTGATGGGACTCTTGCTAAAACTGAAATGTGCCAAAAACGAATGGGCTATTTTTCTGAGAAAAGGAAATACTTATTTCTTTTCCTGTCCCTTCAGAATGAGGTAAGGGATGCCCCATTTAAAATGTGTTTTATGTACAAAATAGAAAAAATGACTGCAGCTTTAAAAATTGTGCAACATTAAAATATAAACTAGTAAGTCTGTGGCAGTTTTGAGTTGATAGAAGCATGAACTCCAAAATTTTGTGGGATTTGCTATTGAAGTTATCTGAAAGAGTAATTCCCTGTAACTGAACCTATACTAGAGCCTCAATTTATTTATAAGATATGATGAATCTTCCAGTTAAAAAAAAAATAAAAATTTGTCAAAACATTCAAATTTATATTTTAAAATCAGGTTTTTTTTAATTTAAAGTTATTATCCATTTGACAATGTTGGACAGTTCATATTTTAAAAGAAAAATAATATCAAAGTTGAGCATTTCTTTTAAAAAATTTATAGTCCCAGCTAGGATATGCAGGGTTGTTTCTCGCTTGTGGGAAAAGCCTAATGCTTCAATTCTTCAGTTCAACTTTTTGAGATTGTAAACATTCTAGAAATACAGGAAATCTGTTTTCCACTCCTGCATGCGGAGGCACAAACGTGTGGCCACACAACACATTATTTGTTGGAAAAAAGGCACAATATTAGTTTCGTATTTTTTTACCAATGTATCTGCAAATACCTTCATGATATGAGGGAGTTAACGATTAGTATGTAAAAGTTAGGAGCTAAGGAAAAGCTGCTTAGCAAACATGCTGGGTGATCAACTTAAGTGCCGTCCCTATTGTTCACCTTTCAGTAGGGGTGCTACATATGGAGTATATTGGAAAGTTCTTAAACCTAAACCTAAATGAGCCCGAAAGTCCTTTCAATTCCTCTTGCATGTTTTTTTTGTGTAGGTATTTTGGGGG
>VXBN01007009.1:17245-47696 GCA_013397395.1 Sinosuthora webbiana
TTGTACAATAATTATATCGATCTTCAGCTCTATTATTTTCATTGCACTGCCCATGACCATATGTCCCCCAAATAATTTTGGATCTACTGGCTTACTTCAGGTAAGTTTGCTAGAGGAGTTAGGTAGCAGAAAGAGCAGAGACCTTGTCAATGTCCCCACACAGGAAAGGGCACTGGTGTGATTTTTCCTACAGTACACATCAGAAAATTCACAGGGTGCAGAAGCCACCAGAATCACTAAAATTGCAGGGAAAAGAAGAAATTGGAGTTCACATCTTCCTAAAGCACTATTTGAACTTTACACAAGGAAAAAAAAAAAAAAAAGTGTAGAAATTATCTCTAGTACTCATACCAACCCGTCCTTCTCATTTATTTTCTCCCCAAGTATAAAACGTGTTTGCAAGCAGGCCAATTCCGAAGTAAAATCTTCCAGTGATCTGGAAAGAACGGGGATGCCATATAGAGCATATGGTGGAAAAACTGATGCAGCAAAGTGCTGTGTGCTGGGAAGGTGGCTGCTTGGACAGCACAGCAGAGGGCTGACCATCATTCAGTGTAGAAGATTGCTGTGGGACACTGAGCTGCCTACAAGTGTCTTCATGCCAGCAGGCAGTCTTGAGCTGAATAAGTGACCTGGGAATGGCTGTATCCACTTTTAGATACGTTTTCTTCATTTCAGAGATTGTATTATAAAGCCAGAGGGAGTGCTTCAGGCAGAATATATAAATTAACTGGTTACTGAACTGTGTAGGAGGGGCTGAAGTCCTGAAAAGGGAAGCTTACAATAAAACCTCTGTCTGTGTGCTGCAGAAAAGCGTTCAAGCTGCCCAGGTCAAACCTCACACACTATTTCCAGCAGACGAAAGTGGTGGCCTACAACAGCTCAGGAGACTGAACTGGTGAAAACAGAATCTTGGCTCACCACTCTGTTTTTCAATTGCGTTAAAGTAAGATTTCCAGCAGACATGGGTGGAAGATTCAGGATGTGAATCGAAAGACACTCTCAAACTATCCTAGAGTTTGGAAGTGGAGTTTGGCTGTAAGTCCTTTATAAAAAAGTAATTTTGTAGAACTCAAATCCTGTTCAAGCTGTCAAGTGTTCTCCAACATTTAGAGGTATCTGGATCAAGCCTCCTTGTTACGGCCCATCTCTAATTTTCACAAAGTATTCTAATCTTCTAAATCCCCTTTCTGTCCTACTTTTCTTTCCTGACTGTATTTTGACCCAATTTCCTCTTATTCTTGTCTGTTTAAAAATGTCAGTCAGGGTTTTACCAGGGAGCTTTATTAGTTTGGAATGCATTAAGTTTTGTTTATCTGGTCTTCTTTCTCCATGTCCCTGTCCCCACCTTCCCATCCCCACTTCCCCCTCCCCTCCCCAATCTGTTCAGCAAATTTATTTTGTTCTTCAACTGCAGCTCCAAGGAATAAACAGCAGTAGCTTTTAGTCACACTACACTATCTGCTCATAACTACATACACTGAAATACAGTTTGTGCTCTACACTACCAAGAAGTTTGGGTGTTTTTTAATTTCGCAACATCTAAGTGCATTCATGTTACAGTTGGAGTAATTTTGAACTGGTTTTCCTGCTTTTTTTTTTTGAGTTTCAATTATAATATGGAATTATATACGGATATATATGAATGACAGAAAAAATGCTGACAAAAACATTCTAAAGCAGAATCCATTGCAAGTGGAATTTTCAACAATATTTAGTAGCTCACCTTTGTATGTGTACAGAATGTGTGTTTATAATGGAGCTTAGTTCATTAATGGATGATTTTATTATTTATAAAAGCAATGAGTCACCTCATTTAGAAAAGTACTAATCTATTTAATCCAGTACATAGTTTTTGGCAGCAGCCTAAGCAGTGTGATGACACAGGTCAATAGGAATGTCAGATGATACATTTTTACACTTTTACACAATGGCTCTGAACACAAAAAGCAGTAGAGAAACATGAATAGCCTCTTTCAGAATTATCTACAGGGAACAAAAGGTGTGAACAACCCCAGCTTCATGGGCACAGCTATAGCAATATAGAAGTAAAACTAGTTTAAAGTTGTTTTTATTTAGCCATACAACAGTGACAAATTCAATATTAATATATTAATGTATATCTCTATGTGGAATGGACTCTTTCCCCTGGCATAAGGCAAAAAACCTAGAGTACTTTTTTTCAAGATACTGAGATAGATCTATTTATTTATTTATTTAAATCTTAATTTAAATACACCGTCTTCAGCTCTAGGCGCCACAAAAGTTTAAAGTATGTTCTTTGCCACAAGTAAAGTGGTGACTGTTTAAACATAAGGAAATAAAAATTAAAAGAAGAACGGCTGAGAAGGTGAAGAATGAAGAAAAATATGTATCTTTGTGGTCATAGTATCACTTTTTTTGCTTGTAATAACATTTAACAGTACAGGGCCTTACTAGCATAGAGATTATGATTATGCTCATACAGTGCTTAACACAGTCGTCACAATTTCCTCGGAGTCTTCCAAGTTCAACGGTCTAAAGTATGTGCATAAAGCTTTCCTCCGCTAACAGAGAATATTAATAAGTTTTTATATTCAATTACTCAAGTGGTAGGAAGTTGCATTCTGTAAGGCTGTCAGCATGAACTTGGGTCAGTGCCCTATGTATCTATGTTGAAAAAGATTTACTCAATTGCACAGTCCTGCGCTTGTCTTTTTCTGCATAACCTTTTCAATATTTATTGATAGATACTACTCTTGGAGTTTCCAATTAATCACAATTAATACTTTCTGTTGTTGTTCAACATTGAGACTGTGCTTCAAATACTGCATTTTTAATTTCCTCAAAAGTGATTTTTTAAAAAATAATCCTTATCAGTGCATTTTCAAATTGTGTCAAGGATTCTTTCCTCACCATACCAGTGAAACAAAGGAAGCATTTGCATCCTGGAAACCAATGTGCAGAGAAATTAAGGTAAATATATCCATTCATTTTTGGGATATCTGAGAGGTCTAGGACCTGATTTCTTTTCCAATACTATGAATTAGCTTGATCTATGCAACACAGAATGGCTGCAGTCACATCTGACCAGCACCTATGTAATTTAAGCTTTCAAAGTAGGCATACAGAAATTGAGTTAAACAGAACTTGTGATTATCTCTGATGAGTTACATATAAAAAGCTTACATGATAATTCAAAGGCCATAATTTGAGTGTCTTTTCATGGAGATCAGAAAGCCTTGGAGCTATAGCAAGAAAGATTACTAAACTTGTACCTTGTCAAACATGACTTTAAAAAATTATTTCTGCTTTCCCCTAAAAATTGCACTCTTGGAAATAGTCAAACCCATTTTATTGAAATTAGCAATAACATATAATTCAGTCCACAAAAGAAAACCGTAAACAATTCAAGCAATGATAATTTGTCAGTGTCAGAAGTGAAGAAAAGTGGGATTGTGCAAAAGGCTTCAGTGAACAGTTGTTAGCAGGAGAGCTGATTGCAGACATCTCAGAAGTCACCTATCTCAATAGCAATAAGGAGAGTAAAAAGATCAGTAAATTATGCTGCAAATGCAAAAAGAGAAAGAAGGGATGCTATACTTCTTTTTTTTTTTTTTCCCTGTGTTCAGACAGGAATGCCTAGACTGACTATTGAGACAGGAACTGCCTTTTTGTGTAGGCCTGCAAATCTCCTCTGCCAGTGGATAATTGATCTGCTTGCAGGGATTACAGCATTATACAGAGCCGTTTGAGGATGGCAGGTCAGCAAGTTGATTCCCTGAAGGCTACTCAAACTAAAAGTTTGCTTCAGGTCTGAGAAGTTCGCTAGAAGGAAAATATCGTGGGAAAACTACATTTATTTGCTTCCTTTTACTTTTATATCACAAAGTCTTCATTCCCATATATAGATGCACTGTGCTTCAAGGGTTGGCAAATAGAAACAAAATGCCAAACCCCAAATAAAGCTGTATGTTTTTTTCTTCATATCTTACCTGGCATTGACAAGTTTCCCAGGCTGACTCACACTTTTACAGAGCCTGTGCTTGAGAGAATGCACAAGTGCATGCTATGGAAAGGTGGGTAGTAAATCCAGATGTGGGTAGGAAGATTCAAATATACTTTATCCTCCCTTTCTTGCTTAGAAATTTGGGGAGCCAAAAGAAATTAAAAACAATGTTAACTCAGGTTTGCCTTTTCCATCTGCAATCAAAGCTTACCTGTGAAGTGGACATGATGCTGCTTTAATTCTTGGGCTTAAGTAGCTTAATTAACTATTATATGAAACTGGAAGGAGGAAGGGAGGCATTCCTGTTGCCTAGACTTTTGTTTCAGTGGGGAAATTGGGCTGGTTTCGCTTTTCCCACCCCTCGGCAGACATTCAAACAGCAACGATACAGTTGGGTCTGCTTTGGCAATGTTCTCCATGTCTCTTTGTGTGTTTAGTTGCAAACTTCACTGAAAACCTGCTGTCAACAGTAGTTTACCATGCAACACTGAATTTCTAATTCAAAGACAGCTTTGGAAGGAAAGCCACATTTTTTTTTTATGGACAAGGTAGCCTTTGGGTACAAAAAGGCTGGAATCTAAAAGGCTGGAATTTGCGAATAGTGACATCCTTAGAAAATTCTGCCTAGGAGCAAACTAATGTATGCTCCTGATCTAAAAGAAAAAACTATATGTAACTAAAAAGTCACTTGGAGAAAATACAGTTTTGGTTTTCTGAGGAAAGGGATCTAAGAATCAGATTGTTTCACTTAAAAGACTTAGCTTGAAGGTAGGATTACTTTTATTGTCTAAGGTCCTGAACTAGAAAGCCTTTAACAATATGAAGAACTTCAAGCAAGTAATGTCAAGGTTCTAATTACCTCTTACAAATTAAACTAAGTTCCCCAGGCAAAAAAAGTAAAAAAGAAAACAAATCCCACAAAAGAGAACAACCTTTCTTTCTTTTCTCTTTTTTTNTTTTTTTTTTTTTTTGGTCTTTGTTAATCCAGTTTGAACTCATCTGTTGTCATGACTTTGCATTTGTTACAAATTTTGAAAGGACTTTCCTAGAAGTCTCACCAATTATGATAATGCCATGGTGTTAGAATTCTTGGAGTTGCCTAAATTCTTGGAGTTCCTCTGGTCCCTAATTTTTTAAAGGAGTATTTAATGAGAAAAGAGGCACAAGAGGAGCATCCTGGTCCAGGTATTGAAGAAAGACAAAACAGTAGTTCTCTTTGCTACAGGTAGCTCATACAAGTAGCACCCAGTTGTTATGCAGTGATAAGCCAAAATAACACAGCTGAAAGTTGCTTTGCTGCATCATCTGTTATGTGGGACACTTTGTACAGCATATATTTACAGAGATGGACCCTACAGACTCAGCTTGATTCTGTGGTGCTAGACAGCAGTTTGCTAGAGCCTGTCAGAAAATGGAGAAGCTTATTTAATTCAGTTTGAAACCACTGGGACATCCCTGGATATTTCTAGGCTTACACTCCCAGGAGGGCGGAGTAACTGCCTGGAGATTCTCAACGGCAGCTAACACACTGCCTCCAAAGTTGTCCAGTAAGGTTTTTATCCTCCAAAAAGGAGGATAAAGCTTCTTTGGAACTAAAACATTATTTTTGAGTTGAGGTATCATAACATAACCCACCCCGGCCAGGTTTGAGGTTCAGCTGCAGGTGTAGGTGTGGGATGTATTCTGCAAGTGTGTCTCATTGTAAAGGTCTGAATTTATAATGGACCCAAAGATAGCTTTTTATCTCATATAAATTAAATGTATACTTTCTTCTTACAGACCATATGCAACAACCTAATATTAATCAGAAGCTTTTCACAAGAAGTAATACAATTCCGAAGTTCTAACCATTAAGTATAATCATGAAGGAATGTCTGACTAAATAAACAAATAACATCTATGATTTTATATGCCTGACCCTGCATGTTTTAGTGGGTTTTGGCAGGTGTAGGATTACCTGTGACCATGATATATGGTGATTAAAAAAAATTAGAAATTAATAAAAATAAGTAGGGCATGTGGGCATTATGTCACCTTGTTTAATGCTCTCAGGAAAGAGGAAAGTATGTCAGTCTTCTGGGGACTTTGTAAAATCTCTTTTCAATTGTGTCATGCAACACAGGAAGTTAAAATGTAGGGGGAAAAACCCACAGAATGTGAGATTTATTTGAAGGCCTTATCACAAGGTTTGAAGCTAACAATGCATAGTCAACCCAAAATCTGGAGGTTTTCCTCCCAATACTTGATTTTTATTATAGATGTTATTTTTTTATCTATATTCACTTCTACTGCTTTTTTATACACCGTCACAATAGTTGGCTGATACAGGTTTGATCCTGCTGTGCATGCTACTGGATGTGTTTATTTACTGTGATAAGCAAACCTAACAAAGCTGTCAGGACACTGATTTATGGTAGTGATCAGCTTGATATTTTCATTTTCTTTGTATATGGGGAGACACTGCCTGCACAACATCAGCTGCTTGCAAATCAATTCCTGCCTGCACCCTTTTGCCTAGGGCAAAACTACCCCTCCCACTCCTAACCTCAACCCAAAAGAAGATATTTTGTAAAGTGGATTCAACTGGAGTGTGACTCCTGCTTTTCCAGTCCCACTGTGGTCATCTGAGAATCAGGGAGTGAGGGAACACATGGTTAGAGAAGAGGAGCAAATAGATACGTCTGCCCTGACAGTGCTGTGTGAGCTTTTGAAAACCACATCAACTACTTGTTCTTCCCCGAGCTCAAGGAAAGAGTGAATGGACAGCATTCATAATCCATATGCTGAACCCAAACTGGGCAGTTTTAGAAAAGAACTTGAGGAGTTGTACAAAACCATCAAAATGATGTTATGTTCCCCTTGGAAACATTTTTTACACTTGGAATAGAAGGTAATTGGGCATTTTACATGGCTAAAAGCCTAGGTTTATCCTTATAGGGTGTTCTTCTAACATTGTATATTCATGGTTTTTGATTCATATTTTGTGAATAGATGTTGCCTTTAACAGAGACTCCAGAATATTTAATTGTCAAAAGAACCTACATTTGAAAAGTTACTTAGGGATGACCAGTTCTGGATGGATCTGACTGACCATAAGTGCAAGAAGAACTGGTAAAAAGAGTTTCCTCAGTACTCTCATAAATGAAAGACTATTGTGCTGGTGATGGGCTGTGTGAGGACCTAGGAAAGAGTTTCTCATAATAGAGATGAGGAAAAATAGTCAATTGCTTCTATTCATAAACTTTCCCTTGAATTTTTAATGATGGAGATAGACCATATATTCAGTAACTCTTACTTCAGAGTCATCCAGAAAAAGAACACAGTCTCTTTCAATCATTCCTTAACTGTTTCACTATTCTATACTTTGGGTCTCTCTAAGAAATTACTTGGTTTCCTTTCGTGCTCTATCATAACTCATAGTTCAAGGTTTTTAAAAATAATTCTCCTGGCCAAGTGCAGATTGCAAAGTGTTACGTAATGCTCCAGTGACGTACTAGTAGGATTTTTCCAGCATTGCTGAATGGGTCGTTAACATTTGGAGGGCGATTTGCAGCAACTCTTGAATAGCTGGGTTATAATATTAGCAATACTACCTCAGCATGCCATCTTGATATTTCATGAGTTCAGCTGATTTTTTTTAAGTTGAACATCTAGTCTATTTAGGTTATAATTTTCTCCTTCATAATTTTCATTCCATGAATCACTGAAACAAGCCCCAACTTGGTATGAATGTTCTACCTGCCACTTGCTTACAAAGACATAATTGGCACTGTTTCAGCAGTTAAGCTCAAGGGTTTAGCTGGAACATTTCACCACACTCGACAAAACCTACCTGGCTTCCAAGTTTCAAAACTAATTAGCCAGTGATTTTGGAAGATCCTGAGTAAATAAGAATTATCTAGCTTCACTATAGCCTCTAATGGTTCCTTGATCTGCCAGCTATAGCAGTCTGCGTAAGTTTCTGGACTTTTCAGTTTTCTTTATGAAAATTTGATTCTTAAGTGAGGGGCTCTTCAGCTTGACTGTATAAAAATATCCTGGTTCAATCAAGCTTTATTTTACCCATCATAACTGGTATCTCAGTTTACAACTTCTATCCTAACTCAAAATATCCTTGACTAGTTGTTCTAATTCTCATTTCTTCTCTTTTGTGGGTACTTTTTCAGTTAGGCAGAAATAAAGTGAAAGAAAATTTTTCACTGAGCTTCAAATCCATTTTTTTTCCTGTGAGGGACTTATCCGCCTGCAGACTTTCCTTTCACATTCAAGAAAAACAAATGTGAGATGAACGAAAGACCACATGAATTGTAGGTGTGGAAATAACAGCAATGAATGTCAAGCCAAATTATTACGTTTTCTACTTGTTTGAACAACCATGGTTTGCCTACACTGGACTACTCTTCTTTTTTCAATAATTGCCTTCAATTACCTGAATGCAAATTTACTCAAGGCAATTAACACATTTCTAAAAGTTAGTTTGGATAGATATATTTCCGCATAAGAATTCTTGTGTTCCAACTCAGTGAGGTCCAAGAAAAAAAAAAATGAGTGTCTTGGAAATATCTAGTCTATCTTGAAAATAAAATATTTTTTTTATAAAGGAGTTGATAGGCAGTAAGTTAAAACCTCCATGAAGAAAAATAGGTTAAAAACGCCCCAAAACTCAGCCCCTTGAGCATGTCTCATTTTAGACAAAGAGTTCACAGTTGGAGTGGTGGAGAAAGAAAGCACAAAATTAATGGAAGTCACTGAAATGTGGCTGTAGTCAGATATAAAAACCTGGTTATATTTGGTATAACGTTGTACAGGCTTATGAAGAGGAACCGTGATTGGTGCATACAAAGGTCTTTGGTATCAGTTTAGTGCTATTGAGACTTGTGAAAGGAAATCTATCTGCCTGATTGCTAGGGCTAGAGTATGTCCTGTGAAGTGCAAGCCCAAGACAATTTGTGAAGCAGGGCAAGAGATAAAAATGTTTGGGTTTTTTAAAATACAATTGGCAAGGTAAGATTATTCCATACAGAAGGAAAAAGTTTCATATTTAAAGAAGCTGGAGAGTGACAATTTAAAGCTAAACTATGGAACTCAACTTTCCTTTACAAAAGCAAATTAAAAGCAGCACATGGCTTTGTCAGCAAACCACAGTTACTTGTTCCAGAAAGGGGAGCTGAGTAGAATTTAAGCAAGTTAACCACACCCTTGGACACCTGATCATAGGAGTCCAGGAACTGTAAAATTCACTGTTCCAAAACAGAATCATGGATTTGTGATCAATGGAGCACTCTTCAAATCCTGGCTGATCTACCTCTGAAAATGCTAGCTGAAAAAATTCCCCTTATATTTTCAAACAGAGAAACTGAACATGCACTGTAGAAGACAGGCCTATGGGTAGTTTTTTGTGTCCTTTAGAGGAAGTATGCCTGCAATTTCTCTGTTCTGGATACCAGTTGGCACAAGCTACTGGTTCCATCCATGCTGTCTGTATGTTAAAGGCTTTTTGGACTTTTGCTTCTTTTAAGATATTTGAATCTCTGTGATTTTTTTTTTCCTTGGGCTATTGGGGTTTTGCTTCATGTCATTAAATTAAGAAATCAGTAGGCAGGTTTGTCAGAAGGATGTCACAACACTTTCATGAAGCTCAATATGAGACAGTTTAGACTTCAAGGATTTCTGTTTCTCTCTGGGTCAGTTATGATGATTAGTTCTAGAGATATCAAAGTAGATCTTATGCCAGGTCCTTTGTACCTGATCTTGTAAAGTCGGAGGTAGATTTTGTTTGAGATTTCAGGGAAATTCCTGCTCCAAGTTTACAGCACAAAAAAATCAGAGCTTTATTAAAGTGGCTTCCTTCCCTCACCCCTCCATCTTTCCCCCCACTTTTGGAAAGGAAGCATCCTTCTGCTGCTTGATTGACATTGCAGTTCTAGAGGGCAGCCCACACTGCTTGAACATGATCCTCACAGTGTGGGGATGCGTGCTAGATTTCTTCCCAGTTATGCAAAAGACTGATTGTGTGCCAAAGCTGAATAATTGTCATTCACAGGGCCACAGAGGAAAACTGTGAAGTGTGAGGACTAATCTGGGAGCTACAGGGAGCTTAATTCAAGGCAGATATTAGGCCGCTGTGGAACACCCAGAAGGTGCCCAGGCAGACTAAGAGGCACCAGCTGAGCTCAGCCCTTCTTGTTTCTTTCCACAGGGTTTCCTTTTTCTAACACTCTCCTCTCCCTGAAATGAGTGAAAATGACTTTACAAGTTAGATGCCAAAGGTCACTGGGTTTGCATTCACTTGTACTTTCTACAGCCTGTTTAGGCTACTGTAAGTTGCTACTGGTAGTGTTGTTTATTTTCTTTCTTGAATCATTAACTGACTAATGAATTTACAGGTATTAACATTTAAGAATTATAAATACATCAGTAAAATGAATAACATGTTTAGCATCATGTAAGAATCAAAGTGCATCTTACAAAAGGATGGAATGATTTCCCCCTCTCATCAATTCTCCAATGACAGACTCTAACTGATAGCTCACTGAAGCCAAAAGAGTTTGTCCTCTCAGAAGCTGGGGATAGTCTCTCTGTACTGCCAGGGTGGTAGAGGGGCAGATTGCTCTTGACCTGAAGAGTATATAACAGTTGTTATTCAGAAATAACTTAGATGCATTCTGCTCAGAAAAAATTACACCCGTCAGGCTGAAGTCCTACAACAGGTCTGGACCTTTTGCTGTAGACAAAGGAAGAAAGGATCTGGAAAGAAACTGCAAACATCCAGCCACATCACTGAAGAAGTCTTTGCTGTCACGCCCATGTTGGCTTCCAGCATTGCACATCCTGCCTCTCTTTCCAAACCCTCATCACCATGGGATGCATGCTCTTGAGAAATTCAGCAGCTCCCAAGAAGACTACATTATTTATGCCACTGTTTGAAAAGTGCACTAGAATAGCACTAATAAGGCTAAAAACATCCATAAAATTAGATAAGCAAAATATTTTTTACTTTCCATGAACATAAAGTAGTAAGATGAAAGAATACTTATGAGAAACCAAAAAAAGCTGAGTAGAAACTAACCTTTTGAACAAAGATTCAAAATAAATTCTCAAATGAACATTTGTAGCTGGAGGAAACATTATTTTTCATTATTACTGGGACTTAGTGGGGTCTTTTCTCCTACAGAAGGAGGAGAAGGAAGACTAGAGTTATTTAAATACCCAAAGGAATTGCGTAAATTGAATGTGTCTGTCTTAGTGTCAACTTTCTTGTGTCCCAGATCATGTCACTGATACCACCATTAATCCCCTTATCTGGTGATTTTTTTTTGTTGGAATGTGTCAAATGTCTGTATTATTTTGTTGTCAAATGTCACGGGATTAGATCAAATTATGTAAATCACCAGGTTTCTTAGAGATGCATTTTTGCAAATCTTCTTTGGTCACAAAATGAATTGAGTTACATGTTCTCTTAGAAAAGAAAAAAAAAAAAAAAAAGAGGGACCCTCTTTCAAACACAGTAAAGGGAATTTTACTCACAGCATTTCAACTAAGGCCACAGGGTGTTTCTCTATGAAACCAAGGCTAAAATTAGCTACTTCCTTTCCTGTATTCATTTGGGTTAACTTCATATATATGTGACAGTATATGAAGACTGAGGTTTTTTGACCTGTATATGAAAGACAAACATGAATTTACCTGAGGGAAACTCATAACTATTTCCTCTGCAATCTCCTGCCTACTAGGCAGTTACTAGTTGTGACATCCCAGCTGCTCTTTGGTACCATGGCTTGCTCTAGCTGGTTTAGCACCATGCTACAACCTTTGGCTGTGGGTGTGCCCACACTCACATCCTGACCTTAAAAAGAGGTTAATTTTGTTGGCTTCTTCAGCTTTCTTGGTTTTGAGACTGTCTCAGCAAATTTATGCTGTCAGCTTGGGCACTTGCTTGTTATGAGACATGCTCTGTAAGAGCAGAACAACATAATGCAATTGAAGGCAAAGTATTGGATTTTTGACAATTGGTTATTGTACTTTTAGAAATCAGAGAAGTACTTTAATTATTTTCATTCCATAGCCTACATGTAATGTATCAACACTGAGGAATTAAAAAGCTTTTTTTTTTTTACTGATCTCCCTAAAGAAAATAATCTTTTTAGTTTTCCTAATGAAATGGTATCAAAAATAAGTTATTTTTGGTCTGTGAAGTCTTGGAGATGATAGAAATCCATTTTCTCTTTCACGAACAGAATTCAGTACCTACATATTGATGCGCCTTTCTTGCTTATCTGGCTTGTCCAGAGACAGATATTCTGGGTTTTCTTCTGCTTTTCTAGAATTTGCCTCATTGCTAAGAAAGATGAGGTTCACTTAAGATGGCCTGCAAGACCATGGAAGTTTACATTCTTTTCCCACAAAGTTACCAGAGGGAAATCATAAAAGTGTAAACATTCAATTTTTGTGAAAATGGGCATCTATTTCCCACAGGAAGGGAAATTTCTGAGTAGTTGTCCCTGATTTCTTTCTGCCTTAATTTCTATTAAATTTTGGCATAAGTCAAAGAACTTACTTGTTCCCTTCATGTTATCCAGCCATGGATGTCCCCATCAACCACCATCAGAACCAATGATGTCCATTTCATGGCAATTTGCTCCCACTGAAGATATATTGCTGGTTTTGTTTTGCTGAGGAGATAGTGCCTCTTCTTGTGTTCTCACATACTTGCTGGTGCAAACTATGTTAGTGAAAGGAAGAATCCTGCTGTCCATATTCAATACATGGATAAAACCCTGCCTTTCACTCTCAGAGTTTTGTAGAGAATAAAGATAAGTTGTCACCAGTTGAAATGAGTTGATAACACTTGTCTCTTGCACCCTGACAGCATGAGGGATTCACTGTGCCCTAGCAGTAATCAGGCCCAAAAAAAGAAAGTTATACTTGCTGCATTTGGTTGTGACCCTGTCCAATTGTATTTTTGCTCCTGGAACTCCAGTGGTATTGTTCTATCCATTGCCTTTTGTCCATCTGACAACTTTGTGGAGCTGGAAGATAGCATTGCTCAAATTGGAAAGAACCATAATTTAAGTCCTGCATTTCTACAAGAAAAGAAAAACAGCCCCTTCTGACTGTGAGGTGCAGAGGGTTGGAGGAGCACATTCAGTCATTTCCCAAACTCAGCTGGAGGCAACCCTAGTAATCCAAACTTTCTGGGATGCATGAACGCTCTTCTCTGCAGTAACCCTTCATTTTACATTCCTAACTTTTTGGCTCATCTTTCTCTATACAATTGTCTTTCTCTATACAAATCCTGCATTTCTTCTTTATTTTCTGCGCTACTCAGTTTTTAAACTCACACATTTTCCTTCATGTTCTTTCCTCCTTACTTGTTCTCAGAGTCCCATCTGTGAAATGAGAAACTGTGCATAGTCTGCTCTGTTCTCTCTGCTGAGCTGGCTGATGTTTTTTGGTGAGTGAAAGATGAGCTTTTGTTTCCTAAGCTTTATGCTGATGGATTCATGCCACTGCACAAAAATGAAATGCCATCCCGGCTGTCTCTGTTCTTTCACCCAAATTTAAATAGCATATATTTCTTTCTTCAATGTCTAATGGAAAGTAATTTCCTGTTAAAGACGTGAGGAATTCTTGTTTACACTCCTTGCTTGCTTCATGTAGGGAGAAGAGAAGCTCTCTCACTGTTCCTCTTTTCAGCACCCCAAGTTTTGTTGGAAGGTTTCACTTCTGGTTCAAGTCTCTCCTTTCTTACACAGACTGTGATGAACATCTCTATGTACTGTAAGGTTTTTCTTGCTTTATCTTAGGGAAATTATCTGGCTAAGGATTTCTGATTGCTGATTTCTTTTGAACAATAATGGAAAGAAATTGTTGGTTTCTTATGAACTGTAATGAAAACTCTTTCTCAGTTCTTATTTCATGGTTCCTTTATACACAGCTGAGTGATTCCACACTTCTATCTGGAGACGTAAAGCAAATGCAAATACAAGGAGTATTCCCTGCCATGCCCTCTTACTGATTTTTCCCATGCATGTTACTGTTTCTTCTCTTGAAACCTAGATAACAGACAGTGGAAAAGAAGAATCTTTCTCATAGAGCTCAAGCATTCATTCTTCCTCTTCTTATCACTGTTTCAATTAGCATTGGCAACTGTTGTAAAAGGTTACAGTTGTGGGGCGTGGCGGGGGGGGTGGTATGTTTTCTTTGCCTGTTTTTCAAACATTTTACTGCCCAGTGTTTGCTGTCCTAGGAACACTGTGATGTTCCAGTTTTGATTTTCAAAGTGACCTTGAGCTATATTTTCAGATGCTTTACATACAAGTAGGAAAAAAGTAGACCATTTAGGCTCATCTCTGTAACAGAGCAGCCAGTGCAAATGTGGGGTGTGGTGTGGCATTTTGGTTTAGTGTTTAAAATTAAGTTTATTGGCACAGAATTTGTATACATGAGAAAGTAAAATTGTAGTAAGGTAGAAAATGACATTGTGATAGTGTATTTTTATCTAGCTTGGCAGAAAAAAGGTGTTATCTCAGTATTGCTGTGACCCTGGGCCAAAGCTATTGCACGATATAGTTTTAATTATTCTGGAGAGTGTGACAACAGCTGGCAAAATATTCAAAGTTAATATTTTGCATTATTTAAATAATTCCTTTGATAGACCAAGGCTTTAAATAATGTTAAAACATAAGCCCTTGGGAAATGAGACGCTGAATTTCAAAGCAGGTGAAGAATTGAAAAATGACTTTTTTTACATTCACTGCTGTATTTATACAAGCTACTCAGATGGCCATGAGTGACACAACTGCCTCCTACTTTCCAAAAGCCACTTGAACCTCTTTATTCCTCTCTTGCTGAACAGGGAAATAAAGATTCTGTTGGGAAAGATAATCAACTCATTTGTTTAATTTTTCTTCAATCTGTTAAAATAAGTAGGGCTTGCTGACCCAAGCATTTCTTCCAGATCTGTAGATGTGAATCCTGTCAGAGATGATAGTTATGGTAAAGTGAAGGAATAGAGTTCTTAATATGTCTTTGATTGCTATATTTTCTGACAACTCAACTTTACATCTATGATGGTATTCCTTTCTTGACAAGTAGTGTTTATAGGTAGCTTTGATTGGTAACTCCCACTTCTACAGTCTTCCTAAGATGACTTGGTTCTAAGCTACTTTGGACAAGTTGCAGTTTTCATGTGCCTGGAGTAGAATATCCAGCACCAATTTAGATTCAGACCAGGTGGTATGCAGATTAACCTATTGTTTCAGAGGCACTTGACATTAGTTCCTGCCCAAATACATAATTCTGGTAAGCCCTGTCACATGTAGCGTTTAACATTTTTTCTTTGATTTCAATAAAAAAAACTAACATTTCTATTCCAAGAAGCTACCGAGATGTGAAAAGAAAAACCTTCTGGAGGTGATCCTCTGGGGCATAAGGATTCCCAGAAACTGCTTACCCACAGCAGATGTCCTCTTGATGTATGTGTTCAGAGTCACAGAAATATGTGAGTCAGCAGTCACACTCCCCAGAACGGTCCAGCCAGGTTTTGGATGTTTCTACAGATGGAGACTCAATCACTTCCCTGGGCAGCCTGGACCAGTGCTCAGTCACTCCCCTTACAGTGAAAAAGTGGGTCTTGATCTTCAGATAGTCTCCCAGGTTTCAGTTTGTGCATGCTTTCTCTTCTTCCATCACAGAACATTGCTGAAAAAAGCCTCACTCTCTCTTCTTCTGATGTGCACTGCTTGCTGCTGACCTCCAGCCACACTTCATACCACTGATGACCCTTTGCGCCTGAACATTCAGTGAGTTCTGAGCCAAATTTACTGTCTGCTTATGTGGCCTATTCATCAGTTTCCATATGAATAGCTTATGGGATACAATGTCAAAATGCTCTCCTGACAGGTCGGCAATGTCTACTGCTCTCCCCTCTAACTGCCAACCTATTCAGTTAATTGGAGAAGGTTATCATGTGTTGGTCAAGTATGATTTCCCCTTTGTAAATCCATACTGACTACTCCCAATTGCCTTCTTGTTCTCCATGTGCCTGAAAAGCATTTCCAACATTAATTGTTCCATGACCTTACATAGGACTGAGGTTAGCCTGAGCAGCCTGTTCTTCTCTGGGTCTCCCTTCTTGTCCTTTTTAAAAACAGGACTGACATTTTCTTTCCACCACTCACCAGGCAGTTTTCCCAGTTTCCATATTGTTCAAAGGTAATCAGGAGTGTCCTTACATCTCATGACAAAGATGCCATTCATCCCCCAGATCCCTCAGCACTTGTGGGTGCATCATATTGGGGCCCATGGATTTCTATATGTCCCTTTGTTAAAGTGTTCTCTGACCTCATTTTCATCCACCAATAATACATCTTCCTTGCTCCAGACTTTCCTCCTGGTCTCTGGGGCCTGGGATCCCTTACTGCAAAGTCTTTGATGGAGACTGAGGCAAAGGTGGCATTTAGTGCCTCGTTTTTTCTAAGTCCTGTCTCTTTCCCATTCAACATCAGGCCCACATTCTCCTTAGCCTTTTTCTGCTTGTGGACTTGAGAGAAGCAAGGGTCTTGTCTTGTCCACTTCAGGTGGACTTTG
Source organism: Sinosuthora webbiana (assembly GCA_013397395.1). Taxonomy (NCBI): domain Eukaryota; kingdom Metazoa; phylum Chordata; class Aves; order Passeriformes; family Sylviidae; genus Sinosuthora; species Sinosuthora webbiana. Next base: position 33,825 of record VXBN01007009.1, read on the forward strand.
GATTTCCTAACCTTGTCTCTGCATGATTGGATACTGTCTCTACATCCTCTAAGGCTGCTTGTCTTTACTTCCACCTTTTGTATGCTTCCTTTTAATATCTAATCTTTGCCAAGAGCCTCTTGTTCATCCATGCAGGTATTCTGGCATTTCTGCCAGGTTTGCTGCTTGTTGAGGTAGACCTTGAGCTTGAAAGGGGTGATTCTTCAATATCAATATTTGCTTCAACTTAGCTCCCCTCCAGAGCCTTATGTGAAGAGGTGAAAGACTACTCTCTTGTTGACACACTACGTGATCCCTAAGTCAGGGTATATGCATCTCATGGTTGTCTCTCATTTTGGCTCTCCCAGGCTGATCCAGCCTGCTCTGCAGCCAGAATCGAGGGCTTCTACCTTTCTGCCTTGAAAAGCAGGGCCTGAATCACCATGAGGTTGTCGGCCTTGCTGTCTTCTGATGCTGCTCCGGTCACACTTGAACATGGGATCACACACAAGGACTCTGGTTTTAATATATCCACGCCTCCATGAACTAACCAGCTGTGTGGGCTGACCTGTGTGTGCTGGATAAAGGAAAAGAGAAGAAAGGGGAAAGAGGAAAAGAGCAGTAGAATGGTGGTATAAGTAATCCCTCACACAGGTATCTTCACTCCCAATGTCAAATAAAAAACAACTGTTATGTTAAAGTTGGAGTATTTGGTGTTTTGGTTTTTTTCTTTCCCCCCCTTTTTATGATTATTTTGACACATGCATTTTTAAGCACCACCTCTTTCTCTTTGGAACCACCTGCTATAACTTTTTAATTTGTCAAAAGTCTGCCTGGACTTTTCCCACAAGTCAGAATTATAATGTTTTTCTTTTTTTTTTTTTTTCTGACTATTTTCTGAACCAGAAATAATGAAAGTCATCTTACGTGGTCTGTTTTCCTGGCACTTTAACAGTAGGACAGAAATAGCTGAAAACTGAGAAGAATATTTTCATAAGGACATTCTCATATATAAAGATACATAGTTTATGTTAGAAAATACACTAAACAAAGATACTAGAATTCCTGCTATCCTGACTCATTCATTTTCTATTAATGACTCTCAATGAAAGGATTCAGATTTTAGATATAAAAGCAATGGTTAGCTCAAAATTTCTGAAGAGCATAATTTTAGAAAATTCAGGGAAAACTCTGAATTCTTTCTTAGACTTAAAGGATTTAGTTGATTTGAATAATATTTCTATTTTCATCTAAACAGTTGTGGGCTTACCTGAATCTAGCATTTGTTCCTTCAATTTTCATAGCAGAGCTGGAATATAATGTCTCTTTTTTACTGGAAATATCTACAGTATTAATAACAATGCAGGGTTATGATTATTAAAATCAATCACTGTTAAATCTGGATTTTTTGCCTTTCGTGATTTAACACACATAAATTCTGTCTGATATGGAAAGAAAATTCTCATTCAATTAAATTAAGTTACCCAGATAAATAATTTTTAGAGAAAATAATAGAATTTTATTACTATGAGACATCCCAGTGCTTTGAAATTGTGGGTGAAAACTTTGCTTCAATTTGACAGTCTACATTAGTTGAGTTCTAAGTACTTTTTACCATACATTCAAAACAAGTTTTAAATTATTTCATGGGATAGGTACTCAAAAAGCAAGTTTCTGCTCCACAGAGTAGGGACTGTTACAGAGCACTCTGTTGTTAATGGTCAATAAATGAGAGGCTGGAAGTGCTGAATTCAGACCTACATCAAGACATCTTGTCCTGCTTTGGTCAAATCTAGGCCTCTCTTGAATGAAGACTGTTTTAAGCAAGTAGAACCAAAGTTTTCCTCTTTGGCCTACTGTCCTTTAACAACCTACAAGAAAGGACAGTGTCTAACTCAATTATGTGTGACCTGGGACTGATTTAATTCAATTCCACAATGGCAGAGAATCAAGTGTTGGACACCAGCAAACCATTATTCCCACTGAAAAAGTACCCTTGTGTGGTATTATTCTTTGAAGAGGAACAACATCTGATTTTGTGCTTGTGTAGCAAAGAGTCTGGAATGAATTTGGTCTGGATTTATTCAATCAATGATGTTGGCAAACTACAGAAGTTGTTGCCATTTGAGTCTTATGAAGTGAAATGTAAAGGGTAGTTAGTTTTGCACACAGGACTCAAAATCTTCTTTGTTCTCTTTCAAGGATCTACATGGGTTGTTCCAGGGTAAAGGGGATCTCTTCCTGAGAGTGGTATAGATATATAATATATTGATTGTAGAAAAACAGTAACAGCTGTAAAAAAATTAATGAATTTTATGCACTGTATGATCTAACTGCAGGAGAAATATTGTACCAAATGAAAACAGAATTACATTAGGAAGAAATAACACTGAACATACTGACTGCAATAAACTTGCTATTGATTCTAACAGCAGGTTTCATTTGAAATAGGAAGTGGCATGGGAGAAGTGAAACAAAGCAGTGGGAATATATCTAAGCCATTATATTTTTATTTAGTGGCTGGTCAAATTATACAATGGCTAGTCAAATTCATGAAAAATTGTGGATGATCAAACGCCAGGTGTGTTTGCATTACTAAATTCAAAATTATAGATATACTAATGCTAATATCTACCACCTATTTAATAAATGAAAAGGAGAGGAAGGTTCTCTGTCTTTTTAAAAAAGTGTTTGTACTTTCCTGGGGTTTTGTGCATTTTGATTAAAAACTTTGAACAACTTCTTGATGCGGTTTGCCTGAGGTTGAAAACTGATGCAGAGTTAAGTATCAGAGGCTGTTAGTCTTGGAGGTTCCCTCAGCTAAGGAGAAAGGGGTAAGTATATGTGATACAGGGCAGGCCTCCTGGGGGGCACATGGCTGTGCCCAAGACTTGCAGTTCTAAAATACAACAATTTGAGCACAATCCTAGATCTGCTCACTCAAAAAATCACTTTAAGCATATTCTGTAATTGACTTTGTATATAGAACTGGATGTTTCATCAAGTACAAGCAGACTGAAACAGAGATAAGCATTTTATCCTACATTCATTGAAATCATCACTGTTTCTCCTGAATTCATTAGTGCAGAATCTAGTTCTAAAATATGTATTAGGGGAATGAATGCATTTATAATAGCTATTTAAGAAAAAAAAAAAAATCAATCTAGATAAAAGGGCTTTCTAGAGTTTTGTTCACACTACTCCTGCAAAGCGCTTCTCCAAGATGCTACTCTTTTTTCACGTGAGCTTAAACCACTGGTTAACCCTCAACACTGGACACTGAAATGTGAGTACGAAGAGCTGATAAATGTGAGTGTCATCATTAGGTGCTTTTCAATTTCTTTCTTTGCGTAACATTTTGAGAAGTTCTGAATTATCCAACGACTTGTGCTTTGCCTGAACAAGACCACCCACTACTGTGATATGATAGCTGCAAAGAGATTTAGTGAAAGTTGTTGCACATCAGTGAAAAGTAAATAAAATACAATGATGTCATCTAAAGAAACAATGCATTTAATTTGTGAAATATTTTCATCACTACAATGAAATTATAATAGTAAAATTAATAAACTTTAAAAATGTTAGATTCTTAAATAATCAACCCTACTACATTGGGCAGTGTGAGAGTTAGTGATTATGTGGTTTGACCCTCATATGTTACATCAATCATGGCCATGCTCTTTCCCTTTTCCTCCAAGTAAAACCACTACTTCCCACGCAACATGTCATTACCATCACAATAGGATCTGCTTGGTAATAACATTTGGAAGGGATCCTTCACTTTAAAGCACTGTTTGAAATCAAAGCTCCCTTCGTGTTGCAACTTAGCTTTAAAACAGACTTCTAGTGATCCTAGCAAACACAGTGTGCTTTTTCTTTACCCTCTTCAGTTTTGATTCCATTCATTACCTTTTGGCTATATTTTTTTAAATGGAAAACCAGAAAAGAGGTTTTTCAGATCTTGAAATGGTATTAAATTCTAAATTTTAGAGGGGAAAAAAGAAGAATTTTCCAATTGACATTTGCCTGTGTAATTTTGAAACTCCATAGTATGTCCTTTAATTGAAACCATCCAACAAACTGCAAAAATCACCAACCTTTTTTCAATTTACTAACTCTTAAAAGAATTAAACTGCAAAATTCTACTTTAATGCGGCTTCATTATAGAGAAGTAAGCTGCAAAAAGGAAAAATCCAGAAAACACACTAACTCCACCTGTTGCGGTAAACAGTAGCAAATGGTATTCACTTACAGCCATCCATCACTGTTTGCCAACAAATTGTGCAAGAATTCCATCTCTTTTCCTTAATTTTAAATACTGAGTCATTAGTTGCTAAGGTTTGTACTCTCTCACATGTTCAAGGGCTAATGTTGCAAAAGAAGGTAGTTTTCTACTATGTTTTGATCTTTCAGTACACATGGCTGCTGGTTTTTGGCCATTATCTGACCAAGAGTATTAGAAGTGAACCTAGGATTATGCTATGTGGGAGGTCCACAAACATAATAAAAATAGTTATCTTTCTTAATTAAAATGGATAAATATTTCCCACCTTTCTCATGTTTCATCTGTTCTCCTAAATAGGATAAAATCCCCACTGGGCTTTTGGGACAACCTAGCTGGAGGGAATCATTTGTCTCTTAGGAGGGAGAGGGCCTGCCTGAGGACATTCACATTGTGCCATGTTTTAAAGTTCTGTCAGTCTGATTCCCAGCTGGAGTTGGATGATACAGGTCAGTGACCTCTTCTGAGAACGTCAAGCCACGGTGAATTCACATAAAGCTTCCCCACAAACTTATCCACTGGTCATGGAAGAAATGGCTTAGGATAGTAGAAACTGCTATAATTTTCACAGCTATGTATTAGAACTGCACAGTCAGCTTATAAATGGAATTTGAATTTGTACACCCACCTGCCACTGGCCTGTCTTCTCCACTTGGTGATTACTGAATTTTCATGGGTTTGTGTGTTTTATTTTTGTTTTGGTCATTTCTTTGGTTGGGATTTTTGGTGGTTTTTTTTTGTTTGTTTAAATCCTCTACATTGTTACCCAAGTTAGTGGGTGCTGCAGTAGGCTAATACAGTTGGTGAAAGCACATACTTCTGTACCTAGACCAATAACAAATTTGTGCACAAGGACAAGAGTCTGTACCTGAGACTAAAAAGCATACAAGCACAAAAGTCATATCAGGTTGTGTTTATTGCTACAGTCATAACTGTTGCTGCTTCCATAACTGTGTATTAATGGGCCTGTCTCCATGATGGGGTATTTTGGGGGTATCTTTTGTTTACTTGTTTGGTTTTTTGTTGTTAGGTCTTTATGGACAGCAGAACATGTTCTGCATGTGACATGTCTAAGCACTGAAGAGAAGGCAACAGCTTTCTATCACCAAACAATTGTGAATGGAACTATCACATTACTGCATTCTAATATTTGTAAAAACAATGGTTTTCTCTAGTTTCTAATAAAGATAAATGCCATTTATTTAACGGTTATTATCCAAAATTATTTGGATCATTTGAGGTAATTATTTCCTCTAACAAAGAAATGAAAGGAAAGCTTACTTAAGAATTTGTTGTTAGCTATGAGTGTCTTTTCTACAACAGAAAACCTTTCTATGGCTACTTAACATGAGCCTAAGAATAGGGGAGCACTTCCTGGCTAGTGTGTGCTGATGGAGAGTGCACCTACCAGACTCTTGGGAAACACAGTATAAATCCATATTGGTAGAGGACTTGACCCTCAGGGGGGCTAGTCTAAGGGATATACCCCTTGAGAGTTTCAGAGCAAAGCACTCTCTCTGTAAAGCTGTGAGAGGGCGTAGCAGCTGGGAAAAGATGACATGCTGTTAAGGACATCAGACTAATCTGCCCATTCACTGCAGTCTTGGATATGAAATAGTGAGTGCTGCAGCTGGACAGGGAGTTATTTCAGCAGTTTCAGCATAGAGGCTATTGCTGACATATTCTGGGGAAAAGGCAGTATTGCCTATGGGGTTGTTTAGGTTTTCCTAATCCATTTCCAAAATGTTTTGCTCCTCTTCCAGTGCACGTCTCCTTATTTAAACCTATTTATTTGACTTGCTGTTTATAAATGGCAATATATGGCTCATTGAGTACCTTAGCAATATAATTTGATTGCCAGACTGCTGGATAATGGCTTGAGTGTTTTATTTTGCACCTTGCAAAACTCTGTTGCTATTGCCTCACCCCTGCTGCTTGCCAATCAGTGTCTGGCTGAAAGGTTAGGTTTGTAAAAAGACAGGTCAACAGTGGAGGGTGAATTGGGTAGTTTGCATCTCTTGAGGTTTTTCATGACATTTGTCTTGTGTGGATGAATTAACTGACCTGACAAAGGGGTGAGCTGGGAGATGATAGGCTGCTGACAGTTAATTGGGGTATGCAAGGCAAGGCTGACGGAAGAATTTCAGAAGAATCCAACAAGACTGAATGACTGGTCAAGAAAACAGCAGATTAAATTCAGTGTGGACAGAAATATAGTGATTCACGGAGCAGAGAAAAATAATCCTACCTCAACTTAAGGACAATGACAGCAGAAGGACACTGGCCTAGTCAGATCTTTGCCACAACCTAGTAAATCTTCTCTATTTTTCCTTTTCCTGGCAAGAGTAGGTCTACAAAGACTGGTTTTTTTTTTACTCTGTAAACTATGGGAATTCACAACAATTTAAAAAAGTAAAAAAAAAGAAGGAAAAATAAACTGCCTGATCCAAGGTCCAGGATTTAGTTACAGGCTTCAGTTAAAATTCACAGAAAAGCAAATCAATTTCTTCTTGCAGAACCTTTATTGTTCTATTCTTTGTGCACATCTTTGTGGGAGATGGAAAGTGGAGCAGAGGGTGTCTTTTCTACGTCATGTGTCTCAGCATCTGACTCTAGGAATTTATATAATTCTTCTTTCTCCTCAATTTAGAGGAGAAGAGAAAGAAGAGTGTTTAAACCAAAGTGACATCCTCCGGTGTACAGACTACCTTATTGTTTTCAGGTCTTTGTTTGAAAGCCAGAGTACTTGTGTACAACTGGAGTAGGGATAGAGTGATGTCTACAAGAACAGGCAAAGCAAAAACTAAGTCAGTCCTAAAATCATGTAGTGTTCCTGTTTTAGGACGTTTATAAGCTGAGACTCAGAATACATTAGCTAACCCAGAGAGTAGCTTTTATTCTGGTTGTCTGGCCTGCTCAAAGAGGAGTTTGTACAGTCTGTGATTTTCTGTGCTTATATTCTAGGACTCTGAGTTTAGTCTGGGTCAGAAAACTTGGTCTGGACTCTGAACTCTTAAAAAGAGCACTCCAAACATTTCAGATGTTCAATCTTGAGGGTCATTTCCTTTCTCTAGAAAATGTGGTTTTCCTAGATACAAAGCTTAGCACGAACCTCAATGTGGCAGACCACTAAGGTTAGGATCATGACTTTTATCTTTAAAAAAACATTGTATAGCATTCTTAGCAGCAATTAGTAGATAGAATAGGATAGAACAGGATAGAATGCTTTATGAGTTCTTGCAGTCATGAAGCACGCACACGCAAGGAACTGAGTATATCCTCAGTCGTTTTGCAGATGACAAGCTGGGTGGGAGTGTTGGTCTGGTGGAGGGTAGGAGGGCTCTGCAGAGGTATCTGGACAGGCTGGACTGATGGGCTGAGGGCAATTGGATGAGATTTAACATGATCAATTGCCAAGTCTTACACTTAGATCACAATCCCATGCAGAACTACAGGCTTGGGAGAGAATGGCTAGAAAGCTGCCTGGCGGAGAAGACCTGAGGGTGTTGGTCAAGAGCAGCTGAGCATGAGCCATCAGTGTGCTCAGGAAGGCCAAGGGCATCCTGGCCTGCATCAGTGACAGTGCAGCCAGGAGGGCTGGGGCACTAATCATCCTCTCTGCACTTGTTGCTGATGAGGCTGCACCTTGAATCCATGTGTTCAGTTTTGTACTCTGTACTTCAAAAAGCATCTGAGGGAGTTGGGATTTTTTAGTCTGGAGAAAAGGTGTCTCATGGAAGACCTTATTGCTCTCTGCAACTACCTGAAAGGAGGGTGTGGCCAGGTGGGGTTGGTCACTTCATCCAAGTAACAAGTGATTGGACAAGACGAAATGTCCTCAGATTGTACCAGGTGAGATTTAGATTAGATATTACCAATATATTCTTCATTGAAAAGAACACCAGAATTCTTCACTGTCAAACACTAGAATAGGTTGCTTAGGAAAGTGGTCAAGTCACTATCTCTGGAGGTATCTAGAAGATATGTAGATGTGTCACTTACGGACTTGATCTAGTGGTGGACTTGGCAGTGAGGGATTAACAGTTGGACTCAATGACCTTGAAGATCATAAAAGGTCTTTTTCAAGGTAAAAAATTCTATTATTCTAACTTAATATACAACAGAATTTTCCAGCCACTTTGGTGTAGGGCTCCAAAGCACAATAACCATTAGTAAGATATGCAAATATTCTCCACAGTTCTCTTAAATAGTTATGATTTTTTTTGCATTCACCTACTGTTTCTTTTTCAAGGGGAGTGTGGGAATTTTTTTGCTGTTCCTTTGTAATGTAAATTTTCATTGATGCCTTCATAATAGATATACTAGACAACCAATGTGTATCTGATGTAGACAAACAGAAAAAAAATGATGACAAGTGGAAGTGTGTTTCTAATTGTAGTGGGAGTTTGAATTGGCTTCAAGTTATAATGTTTATGCAATATAAATTATTAGAGAGGCTAAAGTATTGCCAGTAGCTGAACCTTCTATTTTGGATAGAAACTTAGCTATAGCACAGACTGAGTTGAGTCTTTTTTGTGTGCTCATACACACAGAACTGCTGACATAAAGCAGTCTCTGAACCTAAAAAGTTAGTCCAGATATTGTTAAAGAGGTGTTGGAGTAAGTGGCACGTGAGAAATTCACTCTTTTTTGGTTCCTTTCTACATCTTCCAGGAAGTTCTCTGCCTCTCAAGTTGCACCAATTCATGTGTTTGGTTTTTAACTTGAAATTTTCAGTGATCCATATTCAGGCTAGTCCCACATTCTGCCTCATTTTAGAGAGCTTTGGATGTAAGCAAGATAAAGAACAAATAAAGTAAGTGATTTACATGGTGTATCACAGGCAATATAAATATGCACACATTTCTTCTGAACTGAGTACTATGACAACAACATGAATCCTGGTACTAAATCACACGCAAATGTTAAACTCTATTCTAAGAGACTTGGTACACTGTAAAAACGTTTCAGGCAGTGAAAGGATAGTTTTGTAAATTAAGTATATAGGACCTATGCTCTGAATACCAGTAGGCATTCAGTGTTATTCTGAAAAGCCTGTCTAATTTCTGACTGAAAATCAAATGTGGGAACCTTCATTTAAGAGAGATGTGAGGTCTAATATTGTTTTCTCCAGAATCCTTTCCTGTTTGTTGCTGAGGGCATTCCTGGTAGGAAGCTAATTGGTTTCTTAATGCATAACATTTACCCGAGGTCGTGAATCAATCCCCTACACATACTGATTTCTCAGATACTTGAATTTGATCAGAGAAACAAAATACTCAACAGATTTTTACTCAAAGGATTTTTATTGATAGATTTGAGGAATAATTGGCTTTTTAAAGCTACCGTTAATTAAAATCCAGTAGATCTGTTTACTTTGTTGTATTGCATTTCTTTGTACATATATCCACATTCTTTCTAGTTTTTATTTACTTTTACTTATTTCCTACGATTGTTTATGTAAGATAAACAACTTTTTTGCTATGGCTTCTGAGAAGAGACTATATTTTGAAACAGTTTCTCTAGAGAAATGAAGAAATAGTGTTTGAATTTAAACATCAATTGTGGATTTAAGGTTTTCTAGTGTCTAAGGATGCTGCTACTGAAAAACAATTCCAATAACAAACTTAACTGAACTTTGTATGCTGGTGTTGCTAAGATATTGCTATTCAGTGAAAAACTAGCAAGGAAAGAAAAAGAAATTATCCTAACATACTGATTTTGAAGTTTGACTGTGAAGAAAGAACAGGTGGTTGAATTCTGCTGTTAGTGACAGAAAATCAGTTAGAAATAGCAATTGAAAAAGAAAAATAGAAGTCAGAAAAAGACTACAACTAAGCTAAAAATCTTTGGTATACTGTAGTTTTTAGCCATTAAGCTAAAAAGTCTTTGGTATATTGTAATGAATATTGGTATGACTGCCATCATACATATGCTTTGTGATGCATACATATCAATGTTTGCTTCCTGTCAGCCCAGCATGGAAGACAAGGTTGAAGTAAAAGAACCAGTCTTCCTTAAGGGTCTTCCAGATATGTTACTGTATAGATATGGAATTGCCCAGCTGTGCAGTGGTCCCTCTGCACTGCTCAGTTAAATCTATCTAGCTCTTGTAATGGATGATGCCGATATACTTCCCTTCCAGTACAAAGAATTTAGACAGACTTGGAAGAAATTAGAGTTTTCAATTAATTGCTATGCAATTAATTAGGAATGAGGAATTCTCATCAGGAGGAATTCTCATCATAAGGAATTCTCCATTAAGCACAGGTAATACTGAAATACCCAGTTTCTCATTCTTGCACATAATCACAAATAGGAAGAATTATTAAAACTTAATGGTAATTTACTAGCTATAGGTATGCTAGAGGCAAAGTGAAAAGCAAATTTTGTTGTTTCATACCAAAGAATCCAGGTGGTAGAGACTTTAAAAAATAATTAAACAAATCCTGAAACTATTCTAATGAGTGGTTTTTAATTCTCATGTTCACATTTGGTGCTAACATGATTTAAAAAATATATTTATTTGTGTGAATTGTTTTAAAGAGAGGAATATTGAGAAAATACTTTTAGGATTGACTATTAGGATTTGAATGCATTACCCATTGAAATTCAGTTTTGTTTTCATTTCTGCCACTCTAAAATTGGGTTACCTAGTGCAAATCAGGGCATCACTTGGAGTGTGAGATTTCTATTTTGACACTGAGGATAACCATGCTTAGCCCCACCATTCTTCTATTTTCTTTTGACCTTTTTAAAATGTTTTGCTTGTACTAGCCTCTTATAAGAAATATTTTCTTGCACTATGAATATGCATAACTTGCACAGAGATTCTAATGAAGATTGATATGTCTAAGTACTAATGCAGTGTTAAAAATAAAACCTAGTTATTTGGTTCTTTCGCATCTCCTTTCTACTCCAATGGATCTTTTCTTTAGTAGACTTGTTTGCAAATTGAAGGGTTAAATGATGTAACAGAGTTTTGCCTGCTGCAATTTGGTTTTCTCTGCTGTGCTTCCTGCTGTGGTGTTAAGGGAGCTGGTCAAGAATAAACAGAACAAAGCAGTAGATATTTTTATGTATATTGAAGACTTTCAGGGTGGTATTCAGGTCCCTTTGAAATCAGTGAGAATTCAATGGCAGCGCTCCCTCTGTTTAAAAGGAGTAAGGATTTAATATTTTTTATGGTCTTACAGGAAAGTTCTGGATTTCAGAAAAGAGAAGTACTTCAGTTAAATATTTCAGCACTGTTTCTCTTAATACAGCTGCACTCAGAGCCTGAGTTTGATGTGAGGCTGTCTTGGTTTAGATAGACAGGTATCTGCCAGGGAGAGTTGGAGTCTCCCTTGAAATGTAAGCCCCCCCTGCCTTTTTTTTCAAATTATTATAAATTTGCAATTAAAAGGCTGTCAGGCAAAAATTTTTGGGAATAGGTATAGTAGTTTTTTACTAGGGATATATATAAAAAAATACAGATGTTGTAGTACAGAAGAATAAGCAATCAAACAAAAAAAACAAGAATTCTAGAAAAAACCCTGACAGAGTCAGAAATACAACCTGACACCCTGTTAGTCAGGGTGTTGGAAGCAGTCCAAAGTAAGCCCTCCTGAAGTGGCAGATGTGGTTCTGGTGCAGTAGAGATGGTCCCGTTGAAGAAAAAAGGGGTCCAGTAATGGTGAGATGGGTCCGGTCTTCCTCCAGGGATCCGGTGGAAAAACTGGATACCCTAGTTGCACTGTGGCTCCTTTTTATCTAGGTTAAGATGGTTCGGCTCCTCCTGCCTGTGTAGAGCAGCTTAATGGTCCATTAGCAGAAGATGTCTCCATGGAGTAGTGAAACAATGAAGAGAGATAAGTAGCACTCCACCATCTGATAAGCGACACTGACCCATTCGGGCAAAGATAAACAATTCTGCTCCACCCAGATGGAATAGAATAACATGTTCTTTATAAAACCCATGACAGAGGCTGAGTAAATGCTCAGGAAAGAATAAAAGTTTAACTTCCCAGCTCAGCTGTGACAAGGAAAGCCATTTAAAAAATCATTTAGGAAGGAGGAAGATGGGGAATCTCAGATGTATTTTTTCTGAATGTATAACAAGACAAAATAATTTTACATTTTAAATATTTTTCCCTTTTTTAGGAACACTTAGTAAGAATATGTGCAGTTTTGTCTGCATTTTGAGAGATAATTCACTGAGATGAGCAATTGTTGTGTAGTGACATCGCTGCTGTTAAGATAGGGGATTAATATACATTATCTAGCCCAAATCAGGGTTTTATGTATGTTTCCTTGTTTGAAGGGAATGGGGGTGGGACTTCCTGCTTCTGTAGCTTTTCCAGAGCATTTCTGGTTTTCACAAATCAGGAGGCAGCAGGTACAACTACAAGAACCATCAAACACAGGTAGCCAAAAGCCATCAAGTTTGTCCTGTGTTCTTCACCATGGTGTTAAAAATCAGTCATTAAACAGATCTCCAGAGAACATAAGGATCATCTGAACAGATGTTGCATTCTCTTTTCAACTCAGTAACCCAAGGGATCTCCTGTCTCCATATTTGACTTGCCACTTATTATTGGCAAGGCATGAGCAGAGATCTTTGTAGAATATAGAAAGAGATCAATATATCCTTTAGACTAAGAAAGGTGTATTATTATCATAATATCTCATATAGGGTGATATCCTATACATACATATGTACACATAAATAACCCCCCAGAAGTTCAGGTAGTCATAGATATTTTTGCTATCTTTTTATTGTGTATAGCTTTAGTTTTAATAAGGCAAACATTTGATGTCAGGTATTCAAAATAATTTCTGCCATAAAGTGTGGGAAGGTGTGGGGTGGGACTTTAGTTCTCACAGCAAGTAACAGCTAAATTCAGGTCTGAATTCAGTTTCAAGCTTAGAAAAAGAGTAGTGAGAATGAAGGATGTTTTCATGTGTGTCAGACTTCTAAGCTAAAGTCTCCTACACATGCTTTATGCAAATACTAAATAACTCTGTATTTTATAAATTACGTAGGTGGACATGATGTTAAGAAATTATTAACTGGCAGTTGTCAGGTATACCTTATAAAGATGATGGAGAAGTACAGTCAATATAAGGCTTCTGCTGAATTTCACAACTCAAGCATGTAGGTGTGCACATGAAAAAAATTAGCCATTAAGTAGAAAAGTAGTAAAAAATTATAATGTTATAAAATATGTTGACTGTTTAACTTGTTTCCCATTCCTTTTTATTTTCTGAGTTGCAAAGCAAAATTTTGCCCACACTTTGAGAAGTTAATGATCACTGAATGACACAAACAATGTAAGTGGGACAAGGTCAAAGGTGCATTTGAGATTTTTTTCAGTACTTGATCAGTTATGTCTTACTTGATGGAATAATTCATGATGAAAAAAACATAAGCAACACTTCAGCTTTTAGGCAGCAGGGAAACAGCATGAGATGGTGCCCTTCTTGCAGTGCAAACATCGTGGAAAAAAAAGGTTAGAGATGCAAGAAAAGTACAAATGACTATGCAGAAAGATATTCCTGCTCTCTTGCTTTTCTTAGAAGGGAAGAAGGGAAGGGGAAGGGGAAGGGGAAGGGGAAGGGGAAAGGGGAAG
>VXBN01007009.1:48175-65462 GCA_013397395.1 Sinosuthora webbiana
TTTTTTTTTTTTTTTTTTTTTTTTTGCTTCTTCATCAAAGCCTCTAATAAAGCCCTCAAAAACTGCTCTACTTCTGTTTGGTTTTAGTTTCAACTCCTGGTTTACAACCTGTCTCGTTTGCTGATCTTACTGTTGTTAAAAGTTTCCTAGTCTTTTTCTTTCCCATCTTTCACCTTTCTTTCCTCTTCGACTTTTTTTTCCATGCTGCTTCTTACAAGTTCAAGTTCTCAAAGAATAATCAATGGAGATATCAAAGAAGTCTGTCAACACTGTAGAGCAGCACAGCTGACATGGCTGTGTGCTTGGTTTCTCCTTCAACTCGACTCATCCATGAGCTGCAGTGAGAAGAATATGGTGATTCTGAAAGGACTCTTGGAGGGCTGCTTGCCAGGTAAACCAAAGAGGAAAGCTAGTGAGCAAGTAATATCTTTATTGAAATGTTCAAGGTCACATTGTTTCCACTGTATCCAGCAGAGTGCTGTCGTCTTTGTCTTCTGTACAATATCACATTATCCTTTCACACCATAACAGGTTTACACCCTGTCAGGCAGCACAGAGCTGTCATCCATCCTCTTCCTGCATAAAGCAAACGAGGTTTAAGTTTGGAAATATTGTCATACCACAGTATCTATCTGTTATTTTGAGAAAACCCAAACATATTTGATTCTATGAAAGGACCCATCATGAGAGTCTGTTGTCCCCCTGTTTTCTCTTGAGCTGCACTACTCCATATCTCAGGTCTTTTCTGGGCTGCATTCCTACTGCTCATCAGGCCTGAATCTAGCCTGTGAATCTAGGTTCCTGTGAGGCTTGATGTGTGCAAGAATGTCACGTGAAAATATATGGAGTTCAGATACGGTGTTTAGAAGAGTTTCAGTGCAAAGCCAAAGCAACAGACTTCAGTGTAAGATTACCCCTCATTGCCTTTTTTTTTTTTTTTTTTTTTCCTTTCCTTGGTACAGTGGCCTAATTCAGATGCTGGAAACATTAGAGAGGTCATAAACTACAGAAATCCCAGTCCTCATTTCCTGTCCTTTTTCAAGTTTGTAGAAAATCTATAAATTATAGTAACCTCTGAAAAATAAAGATGTGTTCAATATTAAAGGAAATGTAATGATAAAATACAAGTTATCATTTATTTTGGTTTTGCAGTAAAGATTGTGTAACATGTGGGTGCAACATTACTGTCTCCTTTCAAAATGCATCATAACCCACCCAGCAAGCTCAATTCAATTTGGGGTCTATTTATATATTTTTCAGTTTTGGATCTCTTGGCAGTCCAAATGGAGTTTCAGAGCCTACACTTAAGCTTCTGTTCATTTATAGCTTCGTTTTAATTACAATATTATTGAATTGTTGCCAACAAAACTCCATTGTTATGACAAGGATGGATGTGGGGATCAAAAAGTAACCTTAGGAAAGAAATTAGAGTTTGTTGTTTAACCTCATAAACTGAAGGCTGGAAGAAAATATCTAATGGACCTCTAAAAAAGCATGGCAGACATGAATTCTAGGGTCAGAGTAGGAGTGCCTAAGATCATAGACATCGTTGGCCCAGAAAAAAAAAGGATGTTAACTGACTAAATTTAGGCTGGAAAGTGTTCCTCTGATGGTAAGAATATTCTGCTAATAATGTTCTGGAATTGTCTTTTAATGTTAGCAGCAAGACTCATGGACAAACCCAAGCCATTAGAGTTTGAAGTCCATTCTGAGTGGGATTAAACGATCATCTTGCATTAGCAGAGGTCTTCTCTGGAGGTAGTTTCTTTTCCTGTATTCAAATTAATTATATTTTTATAACAAAATTGTAAAAGTTCGTAAATTGGGAGCTTAAAACATTTTTCTTTAAGACACAATATTCAGAGATTTATGTAAGAGTAATGTGAATGAAAAGGTTAGCTGAAAGAATACATGATTGTTTGGAGTTTGTTTCTGGCATTATATAAAATAAGTCTTGATTGTATGGTATACTTTGTGTTGCTACATTTTTGTGTGATTGCTTTAGATAGAACTGGTAAGCCATTGAAAGACAGTTTGAAAATACAAAGGACATTTTTGTTCCTTTCAATACCTCTTCTACTTTATTCAAAAATAGACTCTTGCAATGACACAGTCTCCTAGATATGCTGTGGTTTGTGGTCATAGTTTAGTAGCTTTGGATTGCAGCCTAAGGTGCATTGAAGTTTAGGTGTCACAAATACTACCCTCTTTCCAAATAAAGATCAGCTGCCCTGTGCTTCTCACCTTGAAACCTTTGGAGATGTGATCTTTTTGAACTTGTTTGTGTGCAAGGATACACCACAGAAGAGCTTTTTGCCCTTAACTAGTAAAGTCTGTGATACCCCATGCATTGGGGCATGACAGTCCATTATTCCTGAGCCAAACATTTGGGTTTCTCTGGACTTGGTTGTGCTTTTTTACAGGTTTTGATATGTAACAGTTCACTTTTGGAAGTCCTTATTGTATGCAAAGCTTGCTTAGGCTGGGATAAAACTTCCATTCATATGGGGCTTTTTGCTTCTTTATCTCAAATGAAGTGGCAATATATTATGTAAACTGCAATATGTGTCCTGCAAAACTCCATGAATATATGTTGAAAGTCAGGTTTTCTGAATTTGGAAGAACCAATGAAAACCTGCCGGTTGAAAACCCAAAGACCTTGAAAAGAAGCATTTCTGCCTGGGTCAGGGGAGAGTTTTAGTAATGTACAGATGGTAGCTATGGAAACAATATCTGAGTTTGCCTAGATAGTCATGAGAAACATAAATAATGAACAAAATGTACCAAATAAATGTACATACTGTACTAAACAGAGGTAAAACAAATTCACTAAGAAATCATAGAACTGGCAGCTACACATTTATTTTTGTTCAGTGTGTGTGCAGTGAATAAAATCTTAGCCAAGGGCTGGGTTGCACATCTGCCTTGACCCTAATGCTACAGGCTCCAATATAAACATAAAAAAACCCTAAACCTATTTAATGTCTTCCAGCATAGCACACAAAGACCATTGCTCTCTGGAGTGATTTTAGTAAGTACAACTGCCCTTGCTTACAATGTTTTTAACTTTCAGTTTTCAACAGCTCAACTCTGACCTAACAGATAAAAGCATTTTTTATGTGTGATTTTAGGTAAATGGAGTTGGATTAAAAGAATTCAGGCTGGTCCCTCTTTATTTGTCTGCTCCATGTTACTTTCACAAGATGTCTGCTGAGAAATTCCACTGCAAACTTTGCCTCATCCTACCAGCAGAGCTTTTTGTGAGATGTCCAGACTGGGTGATTTTCAAAGGCTAAGTCAGTGCAAAGTATAAAGTAAGAGACAAGACCATTAATGAAACCTTTCATCTTTTTAGTTTAGCTTTGGTTGGACAAAGATAACTAGGTATTTATATTAACCTTTTTACTGTCTGTTTTTGAACTGCTTTTTCCATTATTGCATATGCAGGTATGTAGAGAGTGATCAATAGCATTCTATAAATAATCTAATTTCCATACTTTACCTGATAAACTACAGAATCAAAACAATTGATAAACTGTTTTAAAGGCTTTAATTTGGGGGGTTAAGGGTGTATTTGTCTCACTGAACAGAAAATAAAGATGTTCAGCAACTGTTGACAAAAACATGCTGCTTGTAAAATAAATTGTTTTCTTTGCACATATGTAAATTATTCAAAAGAACTGAGTGAAAAAAAAGAAGTTCAATGTTGGTGGTTGAGACATTTTACCCAGGAAGTGACGTCACATGAGTTATTGTTTCTAGTCTGTTTTTTATTCATACTTACATATTCCTATAATGTGCAAAGGTATGAATAAAGGAGTTTGAAATACTCACATAATCACCAGAATATCCAGATAGCTGTGCTGGAGATGGTGGGTTCATGTGCCATTTGGAACACAAAAACTGCCTGTATTTTAATGTAAGTGACTGGAATAAACTATTTTCCTCCATTTTAAAACAACCAAAACAAACTTATTTCTGAACAAATCTTCTTTCCTAGTTTGGCTTGAATTTGTAAAAGCTTCAAGCTGAAACTTTTATGAAACATTTTATGGAAATTTTGTGGTTTGTGAGTAAGTTTTGCCCAGTTCTCATCTGTGTCCAGAACAAAGCACACTTTAATGTTCTTGGCTCAAGCATCTTCCTGCACACATAAGTATAAAGAATTGTCTTCTTAAAACAGGTGGACAAGTCAGCCTCTAAAAAATGTTCTTTGTGTAGTCAGTCTCTAACACTAACATTTCCTGGATTATCTCTGGCAAAGTAGAAATCTGTGAAGAGAAAATTTTATAGTTCACTGGTAATGATAACAGCAGGGTTCTTGTTCCAAGAATGGGGGCCTAATTACCTTCTGAAATTAAAAAGATCACACTGACTATACTATATTTTACATTATGTGCTACAATTATTTTAAGATATGAGCAATTTCCATCTTTTTTTAATAAAAGCTTTTTGCATGGCACTTTAGCAAATATGTGTATAAGTGGGTTTCCAGAATCACTTACTTTCTTGGCATTTATTCAGGAAGATGCAAATTCTGTTAACTGGCATCTATATATAGATGTCATAAATGCACAGACATAATTTAATTAACTCCTGGGTTTATTTTTTTTTTAGAAACATCTTTAAAATAAGATAAAATTCTATGCATCATCTTTGAGGTAATTTTAAATAAGGCTAGATTACAATCCCTGGGAAAATGCCTGCCTCAACCAGCCTTTAAAAGTTTGATTCATATGAATTATTGTTCTCTATTTAACAACAAAATCAATTTAAAAAATACATCCTTAATTTTTGTTGTTTTCATTCATGAAAATATTGAGAAATAATTAACATAACGGTAGTGGTGGAGACACCAAAAAACAGTCAAATTATTGAATACTGCAATAATTTTCACTGCTTGCAATGCTTCAAAAACAATCACTCTCTCAAGGGTCTGATCCTGGTCCCTTTCAAGCTGATGGAAGTTCTTCAATTAATTAAATGAAAAACAGCATAGACACAAGTTAAAATTAACTTTTTAGCTGGAGTGTCACTTTATATTCTGCCTCTGCAGAGCTTAAGTTTGTTGCCTACCAAATGAAATTCTCTTCATTCGCTTACTACTTTTTAACTGCAAAGTACGTAAAGAGCAGTATTTTATGTTTTAGTGAGAAACATCCCTGTCTTGTGCTTACTTGGGTTTAATCTTCATATGTGTGTGCCACTGTGGGAGGTACTCACAGGTTTCCCATTTGAAATCAGTCTCTTACCCTCTTACCTATTTTCTTGTGAGTTGTTGCTGATACTAAGCTTTTGGTCAACAGACTGCTGGCTTGTCTTAAGTCACTATCTCCATCATACTACCTAAGCTGCATGTTTTCTGAACATGTTTGCTTTAATCTTCTAGTGTTCAGCACACCTTTAAGAAGACAGCTATCAAATCTCTTATAGTCATTCAGTGTAAAAATGGATTTAAGATCATTCCAGGCAGTGCAAGTACACAGCATTTCTCAATGTGGTGGGCCACCTGCTAGAGGCTCATCCAGCCAAGCTTCTGCTCCTCCTCTTCCACGGGGTAGGAGGGAGAGTAAAATGAGAGGGCGGAAAGAAAGAGCTTGAGAGTCCAGATAAAGACAGGGAGATCATTTAATGAGGGGTGCAGGGGGACGGGGTACTGTGGTCAGTCCGTGCCAGCCTCTCTTGGCCGCTCTTGCTCCCTCTCACTGTTGCCCTGCTCTGGCAGGGGGTTCTTCAGGGGACTCTGGCGGTTGGAGCCCCTCCTGTCCCTCCTCCTGTTCTCACTTCGGGGCTGGCAGGGCCTTTCTTCCCGTTTTACCCCTCATGTCTTCCTGCCCAGGGTTGAGAGGCTTGGCTGTGGCCACTGTGGCCGGCATGGGGCAGCCTGGCCAGCACCAGGACACCTGCGCATCACACACTCATCCAAGACGTGCAGGTCACACCCTGTGGACACAGCAGAAAGTCGTGCTGCTGCCCCAAGTAATTTCCTTCTGATGGAGGATGCACGGTGGCCTCGGCAGCTCTGAATCCCGCATGCGGCATTGTAGTTTACTTGTGACAAAAGGGACGTACTGAAATGTCAATTTTTGAGCACTGAAAATAGGCCAGAGGTTTTTTTAATGGTGACGATTACCAGAAGCAAAAGCTAAACAAATGTTAGCAGTTGGAAGAGTAAACCTGTGGGTGCTGCTGGGATGTGAAGAGGCTTTTGGCAAGGGGGTTCACCTGTCCCTGGAAGCAGCATGGCCCTGGTGCCAGCACCTGGGCCCACGGGCTTCAGTGTTCATCGGTGGAAATGTGCCACTCTTCCTGAACTGCAGTATGGCTGCGTGTGGGTGCTTGCACAGAGGACTGTGGAGCCATAGAAATACTAAGTATGTATTAAAATGCTCCTTCTGTGTAGAGCCAGGCTAGCTATGCTAAGTATATGGATTTATAGTTATTTATATGGTTCTTGTTGTGATGAAGGAAATCTTACATATTTCAATATTTTTATAAAATTTATCAAAGGTTTCTGTCTGTGTAAGAGATCTGTGCCCATGGCTGTGTACAATGCTGACTTAC
The DNA here is from genome assembly GCA_013397395.1 of Sinosuthora webbiana. Taxonomy (NCBI): domain Eukaryota; kingdom Metazoa; phylum Chordata; class Aves; order Passeriformes; family Sylviidae; genus Sinosuthora; species Sinosuthora webbiana. The sequence continues at coordinate 54,740 of VXBN01007009.1, forward strand.
GCAGTGTTAGGTTTAGAGGGGCTGAAGAGTCTTTGCTAACGATCTTATTTAAGGTGTGGGGAAGAAACTGCTTTGGCCTTAATGATAATAATTCAAGGGATTAGCACAGTGGAGTTCTTAAGGTATCCTTAAGATATGTACTATGCTATATATTGAAGAGCAAGAGATAAATAAGTGAATAATGGGTGACAGGACAGCATACAACAAAACGTGTCTGTTAACAAACTCTTCTAGGACTTCCAAAACGCCTTTAGAAACCTCCCTCCTTCACTCAGAAGCATAGAGAAGCCAAGTAGCCCTGCTATGGAAAAAAAATGTTATTTTTGAATCTGCAAATGATTAAGTCAAAAAACAAAAAAAAAACCCAAAAAAAACCCGAAGAGATCACTGTTTATCCCACTAAAAAGCTACATCAGAAGACACAACTCACCCTAGAATTATTACTTATTTTCCAGCTTTTCTTTATATGCAGAGACAAAGGAATCTAGCAAGAGTTCATATGAAAAAATGTTCCAGGAATTATGAAAGATATGTCTATATTGTAGTGTAAATGTTGAAGTACCTGAGTTAGCTTAAAACAGGAACTGGAACATTTTAGTGGTAATAAACTGGCAGCTTATCACAGCAGTGAAATTTCTCTCCTATGTTTCTCAGTCAGAAACAACCAAGGAAGATAGCTGGGTATGGGCTTCTCTGAGTAAGACAGCTGAGACCTTTGCTGGAGTAGGTGAACTTCTCTGAGTATCCCAGCTCAGTCCTTTGAAAGCAGCCTGGATGTCTCCCTACTTAAGCGAAAATTGCAGCAATTTAGGAGACACCATGGCTTGGAAAAGAAAGCCATCAAACAGCCAAATAGGTAAGAAAACCCAAACAATCAAAGAAACTAAAAATCCAGACCAAACCAAACCAAACAACCCAACCCAAAAACACACACAAAATTCCCCAGAGTCCAGTTATTGCAAGATCTGTACATTTAAAGGATGAGGATCCAAACCCCACGAGCTATTTATGTTTTTTGCAAGAGCATAAGAAGTTGCAATAATAAATTAGAAAAACAGTTTTGAAAGAGATTCTTATTGCTCTAATCAGTTGTGTTTAGAGGATAAGCCAGCTTTTACTCTCTGAGGTCAGGAGGAAACTTTTCATGTTGGGGCAGCTCTTCCTGTGGCCACCTACTGAGTAGACTTTGCTGCCCCTCTTACTAAGCTGGGGCTGCCCACAGTTGAAGGGAGGATACATGGTATAGGAACCACTGGTATCTTTTAGTATGGGAGCCTTTTTTTTCATAAAGCTCAACCAGGGAAACTGAAAGAAGTGTGGTTTGGAGATCTCAAACTGAGGTAAGAAACAAGGTAGTACTGCATATGGATTCTTCCATTGCATCAGCTTCTGGATTGACAATATCTGCCAAGATGTTTGGGTTTGTTTGGGATTTGTGTTTGTTCAGTTTTTTGTTCAGTTGGATTTGGTTTTTAAAATCTTTTCCTGTAGGTTACTGTATTTTTGCTACCTATATATTTTATTTATTTATTTAAATTTTTATAATAAACTTTTTATTAACAGATTGCTGTGCCACCTATAGAATTTTAATATACCTTCAAGATAAGGCCCTGACAAGGTCCCATGTAAATCAGATACAGCTGTTTCCTAAATCCAGTCATTCCTGCCTTGTTGCTTTCTAGTAATTACCTCATCTACAAGAAATACTGTGTTCCTCTATTGTGCGTGCCCCTGAGTATACTAAGTGTTTCTATTAGCTTGTCTGTTGCTGAGACATCTCAGACGTTTTGGTGTGGGATTTTTATTTTTAATTTTTTTTTTTCCTAAGTAAGTCATGTGGATGTTGGGCTTTGCAACACCAGTATTCCCACTGGTTTAAGAAAGATTTATGTATACACACTCCTTGCCTCCCTCGAGGTCTGCCTCTGGATATTTGAGATTAGGGCTTGCTTACATACTGTGGAATTTTCTCAGTGATAAGATAAGGTAAGATAAGATGCCCAAATCGGCATTCTGGTTGATTGTCATTTTTTCACAGCTTTTCCTGGGAGATGTGTATCTTTTTTGTCATTTAGTCCCTGGATTTTTGAGCAATTACTCAAAGAATTAATGTAGTGCCAGCAAATTACCCCAATTTCTCTGAGGCCTTTTTGCCTCCAGATGCAACATAGTTCTGGAGGGTGGGTTGTTTTTTTTTTTTTTAATGTCCTCATCTCTGAAAATATGGGGCTTAATTTGTGTATTTGTTCTATGTCACTTAAGCCAGTTATAATTTTCAGGGTCAACTTGTCCTATTTCTGGCCTCCACTACAGTAAAACTCCTGAGCATTCATTTATCTTTAGGTGTTTAAGTATTTCTATTGTCTTTCAGATTGTTTTGATGCCTTCATATGAAGAGAAATCAACTTTCTGGATAAAACCTGGTTAATTTCTCAGATTCAGTGGTACGCTGCCTTCCTCTTGCAAATATAGGGTCTCTGTCATGCTTTAAGGAAAACACAAAGTTTAATACATTTTCTGTAAAAATTCATTTTGATGTGGTTTGCTTTCTTCTCTGAGTAGAACATATCAAACCAAGCAGATATCAGATTAAAGTCTGATGGTTGTAATAGTAGTAACCTCTTGTCCCATCAGCCACTTGGTTCTTTCACATAGTGCACTCCATGTCCTTCTGTTCATATGGGATGACTTTTTTTTCTTCTTTTTTTCCTTATAAACATTTTATCCCAAGGATAATGTTGGCATAATATTGAAAGTGAGATATACTGTGCAATTTCAGATGTGTGAACTTCACATAAGTTTTCCAGGTTTTATGTCATGGCTTTCCCTTGACTTTATTCATGTTTGCAGTCAGTCCTATATAAGAATTTTTGAAAATGGAAGAAAAATTCCTGAATCTATTCATGATCCTTTTCCAAGCCTTTTAGGTTGCAGTGATAGCTATTTTCCATACTGTAGGGGTGAAAATCAGCTTCTGTGCTCTGTCTGATTTTTCATTGCAAAGATGACCAAAGAAATGTCAAATATTGTAAGATTAATTTGTTTTAAAAGTCAACAACCTCTGTATCAATTAGTTTTTCACCAAGCATGTCGTTGTTCAAAGACTTCTATGCAACGTCTCTCTATCCTATAGTCCTAAAATGGTGAAGCATGAAACAACCCATTCTGAATGAAGGTGGATGACAAAATATCACTTGCGCTTACAGCACGACTATTTTAAGGATTTCCTGTTAGCTTATGGGTATTAATTTTTCTTTAAAAGCCTGTTAAAGAAACATTACCAGCTACATTACTTTCCAAATAAGCAAGATCATGAGAAGGCATATGCTAGTATTTTCAAATGTAAATGTGGGATAGCCTCTGGGCACCTAGATTAAGGTATCTGTTAATCTTGTACTTTTCAATATAGGTATTTTTAGTTTTGCTATTAATTTCTGTTAGTGCTGGAGGTAGAAGTTCCAAAGCTGTAAAGGTCTAAAGAAAGTGCAAGGAAAGAAGAAACTGGTTCCAGAAAGGGAAGATAGGAATATGTCGGATTTTTTTTCATTACATTATACTATTTGAACAATAGTGTTGCTTCATTTCATTAATTTGAAATTTAAAAGTTCATTACAAGAAATAAATGTTTTGATACTGCAGTATTATATGCTCTGATGACATAATGATTGCTACCAATTCCTAAAAAAGAATGACTTGTTCCTAACATATATACCCATATACCTCTTTTGAAAGCAAGTTAATGGGATACCAGCTGTATTTGTGAACCTCTCAGGAAAACTGAGGTAAACCCACAGTAAACACATCTTCTATCAGAGCACTTGAACATCTGTCAGAGTTTCTAGTTAGAAGTCACAAATAAAAATACTCCATATTGACTCATGAACATTTCCATAGTCCAGGACACTGGAGGAATGTTGTGTCCCTTGGAGTGATAAAGAATGCCAACTTTATTTATTTTCTGAGGGCCCTCCTTGCCAGGCTGTGAGTAATGCTCTGTCATCCATTCTACATTTTGTGTTCTAAAGTCCACATTGTGTTCCTTGCTCCAAATCATGAATTCTGGACACATTGCAGGCATAACAAATTTTTATTACCCCTTGGTGTGATCCTTAGCTAAAAGAACAGGTTAATTTAGATGACAGAGACAACCCCTTCTGTGCAATTGAAAATAAAATTTAGGTTCCTTTGCCTGTATCATAACTCAAGCTTTGTTTCTGATGCAGGATAAAGGTGAGCCTTTACCATCTTTGTATGAACATCAATGCAAAGCTTATTATAAAATCTGCCCTAAGTGTAGCTCTGGTAAGACATCATCTGATCTTCAGTGAACACACAAGTGCAAGTAGCATAAATTAGAGTTTGAAATTTTTGAAGTAATTTCCTTCATCCTCTTAAATAACTTGGCTGTGGATGGTCCATCAGTTTAAATGATAGAACAAAGGGTTCTACAGCTACAAAACAAACTATTTTGGCTTGCTTCTTGGGTGGCTGCTTATTGTTTTACAAGACAATGGGCATTTTCATAGTGTTTTGGATTATTTTCATAAATCAATTGAATATTTGTTGTCAGGAATACTTTAGTTTTGTATTTTGAAGTTTGATACTACTCACATTTTAAAGAAATCCTCTGGTACTTTTCCAGTTTTCCGTGACCTTTCCTAATCGCTTGCTCTCAAAATCCTTTTAATTTTTGTTTGTGAACTGAGTAAACAATCTGGAAGCCATTGATAGACAATAAAAATGGCACCCCACAATGCTATTAAGGAAAAAAAAAAAAAAAAAAAAGGGGGACAGACCCTATTATCTTGTCTATGATTGACATACTTTCCTAAAATTTCCCACAATTACTGGAACAATTTCAGCTCTACTGGTGGTAAAAAATGTAGAAATGTTAGTATACACAGGGCACTGATGTGAGCTGGTGTTTCAGATTGTCCGTTGTTATTTATTGCTATTTATTACTTGTGTATTACAGTTTCTGGCACCCAGCCTCATGGATCAAGTATTCCATTCTGCTTGGCACCAGGCCAGCTCTAGACAGCAAGACTGTCCCTGCCACACTGGGTTAAAACACCCTAGTTAAACTGCTGGTGAGCCATGCACATTGAAATATGTCTTTGGTTGGCTTGGACAGGAGCAAGGTGGGTTAAGAACTGGCTGCATGGCCGGGCCCAGAGTGTGGTGGTGAATGGTGCTGCATCCAGCTGGCAGCCAGTCACCAGTGGTATCCCTCAGGGTTCTGTGCTGAGGCCAGCTCTGTTCAATATCTTCATTGATGACATGGATGAGGATATTGAGTCAATCATTAGTAAATTTGCAAACACTAAGCTGGGAGCGTGTGTCGATCTGTTGGAAGGTAGGAGGGCTCTGCAGAGAGACCTGGAACGATTGGATGGATGGGCAGAGTCCAACAGGATGAAGTTTTATAAGTCCAAGTGCCAGGTCCTGAATTTTGGCCACAATAACCCCCTGCAACGTTACAGGCTGGGGACGGTGTGGCTGAACAGTGCCCAGGCAGAAAGGGACCTGGGGGTACTGGCGACAGCAGCTGAACATGAGCCAGCAGTGTGTCCTGGTGGCAAAGAAGGCCAACGGCATCCTGGGCTGTATCAGGAATAGTGTGTCCAGCAGGAACAGGGAGGTCATTCTTCCTCTGTACTGGGCACTGGCAAGGCCACACCTTGAGTGCTGTCTCCAGTTCTGGGCCTCTCAATTTAGGAAAGATGTTGACACACTTGAGCGTGTCCAGAGGAGGGAACAAGGCTGGTGAGGGGCTTGGAACACAAGCCCTGTGAGGAACAGCTGAGGGAGCTGGGGTTGTTTAGCCTGGAGAAAAGGAGACTCAGAGGTGACCTTATCACTCTCTGTAATTCCCTGAAAGGTGGTTGTAGACAGGTGGGGGTTGGTCTCTTTCTCCTGGCAGCAACTGACAGAACGAGAGGACACAGTCTCAGGCTGCATCAAGGGAAATATAGGCTGGATATTAGGAAGAAGTTTTTCATGGAAAGAATGATTAAATACTGGAATAGTCTGCCCGGGGAGGTGGTGGACTCACCATCCCTGGACGTGTTCAAAAAAAGACTGGATGTGGCACTTGATGCCATGATCTAGTTGAGATATTAGGGCTGGGTTGGTCTCTATGATCATGAAAGTGTCTTCCAACCTACATATTCTGTGATTCTGTGATGCTGTGAAATGCAGAGGCAGGCCTACACAGTGCCCATGAAATTAAAATATTAATTTGTGCTTTGACAGCAACTTCCATGTGGAAGTTGTTCACTCTTTACCACTGCAAGATCAAGGCACTTATGGATGTTTGATTCTACTCACTACTACAAGTATTTTAGAAAGAAACATAAAAATTGTGGTGGGGGATGAAGGACACTCACCATGAATGACTTAGTAACATGTAGGTTTTATTCCCTACTGGCAGATGTAGCAAGAACTTGTCCTTCCTGTGTCTTTATGTAGGTTTCTGGAGGGCAGGAGAAAATAAATTTCAAATAGGTTTTATCTTTCTTGTGAAAATTGCTCTTAGATAAATTTATCACTGTATACACTGCTATAGTCTCTAATTTGGCAGGTCAAATTCATCTCTAAGCAGAGGCAACCAGATTCAGTAGACACGTAAGACGTAAGGAACTTTAGCAGTAATTTGTTAAACTATAAATGTTACGACATTCACAGTAGCACAGAATCCTCTATTAGTAGAGAGCTGAACATATTTTGACTGATCTGAGATCAAGCTGTAGCCTTAAAACTGCTTTCTTGTTCTGATTGGTTTTGACCAGAGGAAGTATATTTGTTCAAATGAACGTTTCTTTCAGAGGAAGGTGTTTCATTACCCTTTGAGAACAGACATGTGTGCCAGAATAAATATGTTTTAACCTCTGTAGATTTTTCCTATGGGGAAGAGGTACTGTCTTTTCTTTGTTTTTGGGAATAGATGAGATTTCCATAACTGTAAGAAGATGATAGTTTGTGGACACCTTGAAGTACTGGTTTGTCTATAAATTTAGCTGGTAACAAACTGGAGTGGCATAGTGAATTAAGTTAGTACACTATAACATTAACCTGGAGCATTTTTACTTATCCTGAATTACGTTAGTTCTTGATAATGATTGGATTGTTTCTTCTTTGGCACCAAATGCAGCATTGCTGGGAATTCACCATGTTGTGCAACAGGATTAACATTTATTTATGGATTTCATTCATCAGTACTGAAGTAATTTCCCAAAGGCATTTTTGAATGCTTTATTATTATTATTGTATCAACTTTCCATTGTATCATCACAATATTTTTGGTAGGGAGCCGGCAAGTATGCAGGCATTTTAAAAGAATGCAGGAACTTGGAGCCGCACTGGAAGGCTTTCATTTGTCATTTTTTAACATTGCCAGTCTGCCCTAGGTATTATTATTTCTTGTTATCAATTATAATGGGTAAATAAACTTCTTTTAATTAATGTCTAATAGTTTCATGGTTTAGACAAATGAGAGGACGGGCTCTTGCTGGATTTCTTGAGAGTAGGACAATGATTGGGTTCTTCATATGATCTTACAGAAGTGACATTTAGAAATTCTAAACTGGTAGAGGTTACAGGGATGTACTTTCCCTTTAGGCAAGTTCCACCCTGTCCTTTGATAAGACACATTTCCCTTTTGTTTTCTCCTGTGCCATCCAGAAATAAAGTCCAGCTTGCCTTTTATTTATGTATTTATTTATTTTAATGTCTCTGAAAGTTTTATTCTCTGATATCACAGTTCCCTGGAATACCTCCCATGGAGAGAGAAAAATACTTTTGCTTCTTCACAAAGCACTTTGATGTAATAGTTCCATTGTGCAGCTTATTTAGCAAGTTTCTGACTACACATTTACTTTGCTATAACCTTCTGAGAATACCATTATTAAAACACACACATCATACTAAAAAAAGTATTGATTTATAGTAATCTTACTGGGATTATTTCCGGGTTTTCTAAAAGATCATTGGGTGAGGCTATCATTATAGATGCTAAAATTGGAACTGAGACCACTAGGTAAAGACCTGCTCTTCTCTATCAGAAATCCAACCTGTTGAAGATGCACAACTACCAAATCCTTGAGATCATTCTTTCCACTTAAAACTTTGCAGTACAACAGGAAAACAAATGAGAAGCTGCCTGCCCTGTCTCGTCCACATAATGAGTGTAGGAGATCACAGAAATAAAGCCTAGCTCAATCAAGTGACCCCATTTTAGGAGCTGCAAAGAAAAGATTTAAGAGTTTAATAATCCACTGATGTAGGTTTTTAATATTTCTTTACTAGAAGTTAGACTTTTTTAAGAGCTACAAGTAAATGGGCATTAACCCTGCTTTAAAAGAAATAGAAAAAAACCCTAATACAAAAACATTTTGAAACAGTTCCAGGAAGTCAGGTATCATTATACTTGCCTTTAGTGATGAAGCATTTTAGAGACAGGTCAAATTCCTTCCAAGAGTAAATTGTGTTAGTGAGCACAGAACATCTGAAAAAATACAGTATGTCTAGCAACACTCTTAATGGCCTGTTTTAAGAAGACTTGTCTGTATAACATGGTTTGATGTGTGGTTCAGTTGGTTGGTTGTTTTTTCCAAAGCAGAATATGGGCTAGAAGACAAGATATAAAAAGGTATTTGGAAGACTATGGTCTATTTATGTAGCATTGACTGTTGGAGAAAAAGAATGGTTTTGAATGGAGAAATGAAGTTATATGATTGCAGGTAATTTGTGGTGGGAAAGGGTATAGGGTGAAGATAGGTAAAAAAACAAAAAACAACAACAAACGAAAACAATCTGAAGATCTACATTGTGGGTTTTACCTTGAATGGTTTGCATTTTTCAGATGGACCATAAGTAGATCAGTTTGGAAGTTTTTTTAATCTGGGAAATTCTTGTTCACAATTCATGAATCAGTTGTTTTGTTTCCCTAAGGGAGAACATGACTAAAAGTAATTTAAAATTATAATGAAACACTTTACTTAGCTTTACTGCAGAAGTCAATTCAAAATTTTTGCATAGCATCTGAAATTATGTCTATTCTGTTTTGTTGTGAAAAGTGCTATACTGTGGTTAAATGCACCGCAACACTATACGATATTAATTGGTCACAGCTGAAGTTGTGTATTAGAAATGCAGTGTTTACATTAACTTAGTATGGCATTTTCACTGAGCATTTGATAGGGAAAGTGGCAAGAGTTTGGAACAAGGGTATCAAATTTTGCAAAGAATTAAGTTCTTGCATGTTGAACATATTATTGAGTGTGAGCAGTGTCCTCACTTGGTCAAAATGTTGATTCAGACTTATTTTTGTCCTGAGGCTGTGTGGTGAGAAGAAGCAGGTCTGTGTTTATGTCTTCTTATGGTGAAGTTTTCGTTCCACAGAGACAAATACATAGGACAGAGTTTAGCATTAACCAGCTTCTTTTAAACCATTATTCCAAACCTGAGTGTGTGTAACTTCCCTTTTAATGTTGATGTGCACCCTTGTCCTCTGCTACTCTGGGTCAGGAAAGTTTTAGAAAGTGTGCTGAATGCTGTGGATACAGTTATGTTTGATTTTTGTTGCTTAAGAGTATAAAGGAAATGTTAGGAGAAAACGCTTCAATTTAAAATTTCCAGTTACGTCTTGCAAATATGGCCAGGACTGGTTTTAGAATCATCTGCCTCCTGTTTTATTTGTACCTCTGCAAGTCAAAGAGGAAAGAACAAGTGTGGCATATAAAAATTGTACTAAGGTATATTTAGATGAGAATTTCTGTTTCCTCAGTTTCTAAGGTGAGTTTGAATAGTCATTTTTAAATAACCTTTGAGGCAATTTCAGGCATAGAGCAAGAACAAGGTCAGAGGCAAGCTGAAGAATGTGTTTCAGTCAATGAAATACTTTATTTTCAAAATATTTTCTCACATATACTGTTTCTTGGTAAACAGGAAATGTTTTAGAAGCATGATAGTGTAAAGGAATAGTCATGGACTACATGCTGAATCAGATCACTACTGGTTTCAAGTGGTCCCTTCAGCTTGAGTGGTAAATTTCTTGGCAACTGTTGAAATATCTCTGCTTTATTGCCTTGCAACTATTAAATAACAGTTTCAGATATTTAAGGCTCTACTCTGTGTCTTACAGGGGCAAAAAATACCTGTCTATTTTATGCTGAATGCCCCTTTGGTTTCACTCATTTTGTTGTATCATTTTTATTATTTTCTTTGCAAATAGGGATAGTTCAGGATGCACTCTGTTGCTCCTTACCATGGAGAAAGAAACCACAGCACCATCCTCACTGTAAGCAAAACTCTTTTCACATCTATCGAGTGTCTAAACAAACAAAAGAGCTTTGATCACTTTCAGCCTCTTTTAACAAGGGACTTGTTTTAATTATAGAATGCTTTAGCTATTACTAAACATTGGCCTGGCACAGTTGGCATATGACACCATTTTACAAAAGCTTGGGTTTCTTTAGAGCATTCCAGCCTTAGTCTGCTCTTCTTAGAACTAAAGAAGGAGCATTATTTTTCCACCAACTGAAAAAGGTATCTTTAAATTAGAGCCAAAAAAAAAAGATTATAATCCAGAACCATTCCCATGTACTGACCACAATGCAGCCGTCACCTAATGAAGATCTATTTATATTCACTACTGCAGTATTTCCGGTGACCTCATGACAATACCAAAGATTTTCCTATTCCTTCATGTAGGAAAAAAAAA